>JAJOZX010000108.1:1260000-1530000 GCA_023014485.1 Bathynomus jamesi | reverse complement strand
CTTTTGTGAACAATGAACAAACGTCGAAACTGATCAATCTATCGTTGGTATTAATGCGAACATTATTCAATTTTTCAGTGAGATCCATGGAATTTTTTACGTGTGAATCAGAGACAGTTCCAAGAATGGGGACAAAACATTAACAAGCCATTTGGAGAGTTTATAGGTAATAGAGCCCACCGAGCTAATAATAGGGCGCATAGGGTTACCCGGTTTGTGGGTTTTAATAAGACCATAAAGATAAGGCAGAGCAGGTGAAGTGGACAAAAAAAGGGGAATTAAATCCTTATGATCTTTGAGAATGCGTTTCAAGCCACTATTGAATGATTTGATGACATCATCCTGTGGGTTCTTCCTAAGTTTCACGTATGTGGCGGGGTCCTGAAGCAGCTCATTCATCTTTCCAATGTAATCCACTTTGTCCATGTATATATGTATATAATATATATATTATATATATTATATGTGAATATGTATGTATGTATGTTTATTTTTGTAACCTATATATTGCCTTGATCTGTCCTTTCACTCCAGTGTTCCTGAGGATGTCATTAGACGAAAGCGCTTGAGCACCCCTTTGTGTTTCTTTTTCCTTCGTGGTTTATTCATCATAAATACTTTTCACGTGTCACTTTCGTGAAATAATTTTTCATATATATATATATAAATAAAAGCTATTGGTGGTATGACTGATAAAACTCTTTGAAATATGCGCAATGATGAAGGGGCTAGTCTTTTCTGAAAGAAAGTACAGCCACTAGGTTCCTGTCAGGTAGATGTACCCTCACATCCTCGATTTAGAAGAGTTCCAGCTAGGCTAGAAGAGGATTGTGTTCCACCGGAAGGTAGCTACGCATCTGAAGATCTTTACAGAAAGACACATTATGAAGCTCTGGACCTCATTATAATACCCATAACTGAGAGTTTTAACGAAGTAGAGTACAAAATGTATGTCCAGTGTAAAGATTTACTTCTCGAGGATGCAAAGGATAGACGTCCACAGCATAATTAGTGAGTGTAACTTCATTCTAGGGCTCAGACTTCCTTCCTGCAAGACTACTATACATACACATCTAACAACCTTGAGTATGAACTTTGTGTTCACGATTCCCTTGAGCAGTTAATCCTACGTAATGTAGTTACACACGTGCAATCACTGACACCTGACCAGTAATTTCTTATCTCCTCTGTGATTACGTAAACAAAGTTAATTATAGTGATGCCTGCCTCCATTACGTGTAGTGAACCCTCGTTTAGTAATATCGTGCGTATTAAATCTTATCTGAGTTCAAACACGACTCAGAGAAAGCTTAACCAATTGATGCTATTGCATGTACATAAAGAAAGGTACGATCAAATAGGTTTAGTTGATGTTGACTATGGAAATGTCCAGAGTCCTGAACATAGGTTAATTTAGGGTGTGTCGAATTTTTCAACTTTCAAATTCCAAATATGAGGGGTGCTAAAAAGTTGCAGCATGACTTAGGAATTCTAAAGATATTTTTGTTAATTTAATATAATTTAGTTTTGCTTGGTAAGAAGCTACATAAAAATAGTGACTTTTTTACTTTTTTGTGGAATTATATAATAATTATTATATTAATAATTATATATGCTGTATATATAATGCACTGCTGTTTTTGCTTATTTCACAGGTTGAAACATATTCATCAGTGTGCTGAAGATTACTTGTCCGTCAGTGCTACCATCCTAACCAGTGGGAATTGACCTACAATGGCTTCTAAAAGGAGGACAAGACTGGGGACATTCACACATATGAGCAACCTAATTGGAACTGGTAGAGAGTTGTTGCCCTCTGAACTCCCAACTCTGCTAGACGTTCTGAAATATGGGCTACTGCTAAGAGAATAAAGTGGTGAGGATGTGAGAAACTACCCAGCAGCCAGTCTTGCAAAGGACATTTACCCTAAAGTGCTTGAAAAGTGGGAACGAGCAAACAGTTCTTTTGTAGCCCCCGTTGTAAATTCACGAGTCACAATCTTAAACAAGATCCAAGAGAGCTGGGAGCAGGCCAAAAACATATCTCTTGGGAGAGGAAAGCTACATGTCAAAGAGGCTTTCATTGCAAAACTTGACAAGCTTTTTGACATCCTCAGTTGCAAGTGTAAAATTGTTCTCTGCTCTGAATTTGGCTGCCTTGCAGATGCTGGTTGCAAAAACGAAACTCACATTAACTGTACATGCCCTAGGGAGATGAAGATCCCTGTGAAGGAACTTGCTTTCATTAAAGGTCAGAGAGACAAGTCTGGTTCTATTGGACCACATCACATTGGCTTGCCAGATCAACCTGAGCACAACAGACAAGTCAAAAAGCAGAAGCGGCAAGAAGACGAAAGAAGAAAGCTTGCTGAATATAAGCAGACAAGTAAGCAGGATGTTTCAATACCATCAAATGAAATAATTTTCTCTGATGATGAAAATGAAGAACAAATAGCTGATGCTCAAGATGGAAAGGATGGAAGTTATGAAGTGACATTAGAAATACCAAGCACGTCTTCAACTTCCAATAAAAAGCCAGAGTACAACACATTAGAAATACCTAATGTTGCTAAGCATAGCATCAGATATGGTGTTGGCCTGCGTGCCACAGCTGCCATCACCACTGCTGCCTTTATGGATGCTGGCTTGATCACTGAAGAAGACAAGAGACTTGTAGTTGATCACAATAAAGTCAAGAGGGCCCAAGAAATACCAAGCACGTCTTCAACTTCCAATAAAAAGCCAGAGTACAACACATTAGAAATACCTAATGTTGCTATGCATAGCATCAGATATGGTGTTGGCCTGCGTGCCACAGCTGCCATCACCACTGCTGCCTTTATGGATGCTGGCTTGATCACTGAAGAAGACAAGAGACTTGTAGTTGATCACAATAAAGTCAAGAGGGCCCAAGAAAAAGTTAAGATCCCTGGATCAGGAATTTGATGATCTTTGTAAGAAGGGTGAAATTGACTGCATCTTCTTTGACGGCCGTCAAGATACAACTAAAGTTATGTTGAAAGCAGACAATTCAGATCGTCAGTTCCCCAGCATCATCAAAGAGCATTATTCTGTGTGCAGTGAGCCAGGTGGAAGATATCTCTACCACTTCACTCCTGAGAAAAGCTCAACGAGAAAAAACCTGCTGAAGTTATTGCTGATAATCTTGTAGATTTCATGAAGAAGAAGGGCATTGATAAAAGCCTGCAGGCCATTGGAGGTGATTCTACAAATGTTAACACTGGCTGGGAGGGTGGTTCCATGCATTGGGTAGAGGTCAAGCTTTGCCGTAAGCTGATCTGGTTGGTTTGTGCCCTCCACACTAACGAGTTACCCCTGCGACACTTGATCACAGCACTGGATGGGAAGACCTTGTCTAACAACAAGTGGACAGGTAACATTGGCAAGATGCTAGACACTGCAACCGAACTTGAAATTGATCCTTCATTCACCAAACTCTCAATTGGAGAGCCTCTTACTTCACTGAGTGACAATGTCGTAAAGGATCTCTCTACTGATCAAGCGTACGGGTATAGGATCACACAGGCCATAAGGACAGGAGAACTTCCCACAGATCTGGCCCTTCTTGAAATTGGTCCAGTGAGCCATTCAAGGTGGTTGACAACAGCAAACAGGCTTTGTCGCATATGGGTTTCAAAACATGGCCTTAAAGGCAAAACCCTCAACAACTTAAGACTGATAATGGAATACATTGTTGGTGTGTACTACCCCTGTTGGTTCAACATCAAAGTAAAACACTCTTGGGTGGAAGGCCCACGCCACATCTTGTTTCAGCTGCGGCTAGTTAGGCTGCAAAAGAAGGCTGTAGTGGATGCTGTTTTGCCAACCATCAAGCGCTCAGCATGGTATGCATTCAGCGAAATGATAATCCAGACACTCTTGTGCTCAGATGACAGTGAGGAGAGGAGAGCTGGTGTCCAAAAGATTGTTGACATGAGGGGTGGAGATGATGACACACTTGGAGATCTTTCTGTACGTCCCAGGAAGACACCTTCCATCAACCCCAGTGCTTCTTCCGTGTTGGAGCTGACAGACTGGTCTGACGGGGTATTTGAACCTCCTTTGACATGTAAACTGACTACAGCGGAAGTAAAGAAGTTCTTTGACAAGCCTATGCAAGTTCCACAGTGGCCCTGTCATGCTCAGTCAATAGAGAGGTGTGTGAAACAAGTCACAGAGGCAGCAGGCAAGGTGTATACACATGAGAAACGTGAGGGCTATATCAGAGGCCAAGAAGCAAGTCGGCGGCTGATGTCCAAGAACGAATCAAAGCAAGACTTGATGAAACTTGTTGTTTAAATATTTTTTTTACTGATGTCATTACTTTCTAATGTTGTTTTATGATTACAAGGATATGTTTTATGATTACTAGGATATGTTTTATGCAGAGAAACTAAAATTTTTATAGCATTACCTGACATTTTGAGAAGCTAAAATTAATAAATGTTGTTTTCCGAGAGCAATTTATGTGCTTTTTAATCAAACATAGATTTACCAAGCTAAGTGTTGAACAATCACAAAAATAATAGCAGATTTGAATTCTTCACATCCAAAAACATATTTTTAAAATCCCTCAGTGAAGGAATTGGCAAAAATTAATTTTCACCTCCCAAATTGACACACCCTATTAGGTTATCCTTGTTTGGTAAATTTAACACATTGTGCTTTGTCAAGACCATAGTTCTGGTACGATCTAAGGTCACAATGACTGAAAGGGCAGTGAAGCATGCTGATAGTGACATGAAATCAGCGTAAGACCTAATACTTTTTGTCTAAATATATGCAATTTTCAAACTCCTCTAAAGTGTATAATTATAGTTAGTCGTGAGATGCAATAAATCTTTCAAACTACTTTTGCCGTATATATATATATATATATATATATATATATATATATATATATATATATATATATATATATATATCTTGTTTCATGTTTCATGATTATGCTAAGAAACTAGGCTGTGGCGGGGTTATCTAGCTATGTTGCTCAACATCATACTTAAATATTATTTAAAAATCGGTTGTGATGTCCGTTACAATAAGGAAAGCAATAAGAGAGAACTTTATAAATTTTAGACAATGAGGAAACCTGTAAACTGTATTGGATTGAAAGTATTTTTGTGGCCATTTGTACAGAAAATGATGTTTTTTATACGAGATCTTATATCGTAAAGTATTAAATTATAACATTTTAAACGTTGCATAACGGTACGCTCCAGTTTGTAAAGACATGTTTGGTACAGCTAGTGACAAAAACAATAAGCATGTACATTCTGTATGATTGATGTAAATACTGCGACTGACTGGTGTGAAAGAAAAGTGAAAACAAATACGTTTATTATGAGAATTATGAGGAATTGTGAACAGTCGATAAATTATAGAAATGATAATTAAATAATGTGAATGGGCGCTAACTAAGACTCAACTAGAAAGGTTCTTGATGAAAAATCTCACAACTTTCAGTACCTATTTCCCACTGAATCTATTTAAAAATGCCAACTTCCACAAACTCGACATCCCGTTTTCTTTAATTGCATCTATTAAGAAAGTTTTTTTTACCCAAACCTTCTTATTTGGATGTTGTTATCCTCCTCTATCCTCCTCTATTATCATATATATATATATGATAATAATAATAATAACAAGATTAGTAGCAACTAATAGTCGTTAGAAGAAAGTTAAACTTAACTACTACTCTGAAAACACTGTGAGAAAAATATAGCAAGATTGGGGTAGAGTTGCCAGATGCTTTTATTACGAAGGGAATTGAAATCAATATATTTAATTTAAATACTCTTAACACGTGTACAGTGCTTACAAGAAGTCTCACGCTTCTGTCTCGTCCCAAGCTAGTCTGTTAGGTATAAAATGGGCGGTCCTTATGGCAGCGGAGGTGTGTTCGGATTGGTGCACATAACTGCTCTAACACAATCAATGGCGTCCATTATTACGTCACTTCTGCTACATTTTATTGTTTAAAATAGAAATGATTAAGAAGCAGAATGGAGCAAGTTTCGGGATGTTGGGATGGTTATGGAGCAATCCTAGTCATCATAATATTAGCTGGGCATTACATTATACCGTCTCAATATATACTGTAGACTATAGAGAACGACTAATTCGGCAAATATCCCAAATCATGGCATGATACCTAAGTTATTTTGACGCAAGTCTAAATTATTTGCTCAAATGCAATTATTGATATCAAGTAATTGTTGGGAATTGTTGTCAATATTGTTGTTTGTGATATATATCCTACGTGAAGAATCTAATGACCAAATTCCTCAGTGAACCTCTCACGCGCTCGCATTTCGAGGAAGTCACGGTCGTCTTACTAATAGATAGTTTATCCATTGTTTTAAGTGGTAACCTATTAAACGAACTATGTTAAACCTATTCCATCTTTGAAAGTCATGAGTCTAAAGCAAGACTGGTGGGTCTTACATCATATTTTGTGAGGCTTACCCACGTGATTTAGTATTTCGATTAAAATTCTTAAAACCCGGTATAATAACCAATAGCGTTAATGAATATTTTATTTCGATTATTAAAATATCTAAATGCAAAGTTTACCCCGTTTGCAGGCAAATTTCGATTTTCATGCCTTAAATTTTCATTGTAAATATAAATACAAGATGGCGCGTCGCCTTCGACATCCTTATAGCGTCCCTGACAAACTTCGCGCCTAAGAATTTAATTTGTTTTTTTTTCTTTCGTTTCGTGGGAGTTCGTTGAATTCTGAAATGTTCCCTTTGTCCCATTTTTCATCGTCCAGTCCGTTGCTTTTCGTTTGTCCGACTCAATATTGCGAGTCATTATTACGTTAAATTTCGTTCATTTTGGTCGGAGAGGATATAGTTTGAAAATTATCGTGCTGCCTGGAGACTCAATTTTTCTTTTCGTCTCTTCTAATGTATGCCTCTTTCAGCTTACTTTTTACTTTGTTTAAAACTTTTGGAATTAGTAGTAATTGTAGTATAATAAACGATTAATATAGAAAAAAAAATTTGTACGTAAGTGAATTGTTAGTTTAAATACAGTGATACACATTTTATATGTCCTTTCAAAATGTTTTAGCGAAAATTTGTGAGAAATTTTCTGGGTTTCATTAGCAGATTTTTGATTATATTTCGATTGCCTGTATATAATAATAAGATTATTTTGTTTATATAGATTTACGGGCTTTTTGCTTCGCTCGCTTCGCGCTATATAGGTTAAGTTACAGTTAATTGACAGTCGAAAGGTAATCTTAAACATATTAAATTTGTCAGATTATAAGTCGCCGTATAGGATTGTGTTAAATTTCAAAATAAGCAGAATTCGTTTAACTGAAATAGAGAAATTGTGTTGTAAAATTTTTTATAAGTTTTTTTTTGTATTTTTTATATACTCATTAATTATATACTTACTTATTAACTAATACGTATTTATTAGTTATATATATAATTACATATATTTATATACCCATAAACTTGGTAGGTAAGCTGATTATTTTTTTTTCTCCTCTCTCTTCCTTTCGGTCATTTCACGACAATTCCGACATATTTGGTAAAATGGCTATTGTATCGTACTTAAGAAGAATTTCTTGTAGGCCTATCTAAAATATTGTTCGGAGATTAACCGTTATTACGGTATGTCTATTGAGTAGTAAATTTTTAGTTATTTAACAAAATTTTAATTGGTTTAACATAAATAAGCATAGGATTTTTCTTTAATAAGCGCAAATGTTATGCATGAAATTCTAAATTGTTCTTTCCGCGCATAACATTGAATTTATTAAATATAGGCCTAAAAGTGCAGCAGTAAATTTTATTTTTATTTTGACGGCCAATGTGAGTTACGGTACACATTTTACTAAATCTGGATATTATAATTTTTTTGAATTACAGAAATTTGTGTAGGAAGTTCTTTTCATATATTTTCTTTACGTTTTAAAAATTCATTCAATAAATAATCAATTTTATTGGTACAGGTAGGCCGATTTTTATTTTTCTTTCCGGTTCAATGACAATGGTAAAATTTTTAGTTCAAATTTAGTTTGTATTCTAAAAAGGATGTTTTAATTTGATATTTTAATTTGGAATTAGAAATGAAAAATGTCTTTTTTTAGTTCGAGCGTTTGCATGGAAAATATTATGAAATTATGTTAGGATATAATGCAGTTTCATTCGGTTAGGGATATTTGTATAGAGGTTCGCTTACAAACAAAGCGACCGCTCTCAATTAGGAAATGTTTTAGTTTTGTTTACAGTGGATTGTGTGTAATTTTTTAGTGCATATTATCTATTCTTATTTAGTATAACGATAAAAATTTGTAGTTTCACTTGGAAACGATAAATTACTGAGATTTTTGTGATTTGCAAACCATACTGGGGTTTCTGTTGAAGGAGAGAGTTGTATCTCAGATGTAATTTGCGAATTGCGAGTTCAATTCATATGAAATTTGACGTTTCAAGTTGGAATTACTGTATTAAAATAATTTTTGGTAGTAATATTTAAATTTTTTTTACTTTTTAATAACTGTTTAGAAAATTATTATTGTTTAAACCTTCAGTCGGAGTTAACTAGTGCATTTGAAACATTGACTCAAGTGTACACTCGGAAATGGAGCCTTATAGATAGCCAGTAACGTTTTTGTGGCGTCTTTGTGTGCTCCTCCTCAAAGCAAGAGGGTTCATGATTGTCAGATATTTAATTTAAATACTCTTAACACGTGTACAGTGCTTACAAGAAGTCTCACGCTTCTGTCTCGTCCCAAGCTAGTCTGTTAGGTATAAAATGGGCGGTCCTTATGGCAGCGGAGGTGTGTTCGGATTGGTGCACATAACTGCTCTAACACAATCAATGACGTCCATTATTACGTCACTTCTGCTACATTTTATTGTTTAAAATAGAAATGATTAAGAAGCAGAATGGAGCAAGTTTCGGGATGTTGGGATGGTTATGGAGCAATCCTAGTCATCATAATATTAGCTGGGCATTACATTATACCGTCTCAATATATACTGTAGACTATAGAGAACGACTAATTCGGCAAATATCCCAAATCATGGCATGATACCTAAGTTATTTTGACGCAAGTCTAAATTATTTGCTCAAATGCAATTATTGATATTAAGTAATTGTTGGGAATTGTTGTCAATATTGTTGTTTGTGATATATATCCTACGTGAAGAATCTAATGACCAAATTCCTCAGTGAACCTCTCACGCGCTCGCATTTCGAGGAAGTCACGGTCGTCTTACTAATAGATAGTTTATCCATTGTTTTAAGTGGTAACCTATTAAACGAACTATGTTAAACCTATTCCATCTTTGAAAGTCATGAGTCTAAAGCAAGACTGGTGGGCCGATCAGAGAAATTTGCATTTGATTTGTTCATCGTAATCATTACGTAATATAGTATACTGTATATAGTAGTATATAAGCAGTGTTGGGCACTAAAGCGTTATCCGATAACAGTTAATTAACGAAGTTAACTTTTTTAACGGACTATTAACGGAAGTTAATTTCCATTTATCGTTATCGGACCAGTTAACTTCCGATAACTCGATATTTAGTCTGTTAAAGTCCGTTAACACGTTAACTGCGAGGAGTCATTCACGGAAGATCACCGCTCCGCGAATGAATTCAAACCGCCATAACTTCAGTTCCCGCCATAATAATTCTCTGGTAAATTAAAATTTAGTTAATGGTTAGTGGTTACAAGGTTTCAAAACATGTAATCAGTACATTTTTTATTAAAAATAAAAAAAAAGTTATTAAGCAAAAAAGTTGCAAAACTTGATAAAAATACAGTTAAATACCTATTTATTGTTGGATTTTGCATAAATAAACATTTTCTATGGGTTTTAAAGCTTTTTTCCTTGATTTTTTTAAATGTTAGTAAATAAATAGTTATCGTTAACGGATTATCGTTAACTTCCGTTAACTTTGTAGTAAAATTATCGGATTATCGTTATCGGAGTTAAAAATTGGGGTTAACTTTTTGGTTAACGGTGCCCACCACTGTATATAAGAGTTTATTGGTAGCATATCATATGACAATTCCCATAAACATGTGATGACCTCGATGTTGCCAGTTTTTATTTTTTTCCTGAAACTATTACCTTCTCATAGTTTGTTTCAACAATGCATATATTAGCATCTCCACGAGCGTAGACATTGCAAGAAAAGATTCTAACTAAGGATAAGTAAAGTTCTTTCATGGTCACAATATATACTTTTATAGATGTCAAACATAAAAATATAATAAAATTCTATATTAACATAAATATATATTCGATACACATTTACGTCATGGCTTTAACATCAGTATTTCGTATAGCTTCCTCCAGCATCAATAATTTCTTGCAATCGTTGCGGCATAGAAGAGGCCAGATTGTAGGGAATGTTTGGTGTTCGGCGTAAGCTCTCCCAACTATTCCTCGTGTGAGCTAAAAGTGCTTCAAATGTTCTTTCATTGCGTTGCTCCCATTCGTTGATCATTATTGCCCAAAGGTTTTCAATCGGATTCAAATCAGGAGAACGTGGTGGCAGAATTAGATTAATAATCTCTGGGTGATCTTCGTACCACGCTCTCACAACGTTACTCCTATGAATGGGACTGTTATCTTCCATTAATTAAAATGGTTCCCGTGCTGGAACCAGATACACACGAACACTGGGTAGCAGCACCTCTTCCAGTATCTGGCAATATTGCTGTCCAGTAAAGCGTCCATCTACTTGAGTCAATTCTCCGACACCATAGCCAGACATCCAGCCCCACACACCGAGATTGATGTAACCACTACGTTTGCTCGGGAAAACATTTCCTTCTTCATAGCGTTTTCCGCGCTGCCTCCAACAATGCAGGGAACCATGACTATCTGTTGAAAATGTTTTTTCGTCACAGTACACAACTTTTCTCCAGAATTCTTCCTCCTGCGGCAAGTATTGCAAGGCAAATCCCATCCGCGCCTCTTTATGCTCAATCGTCAATGCAGGTTTTATAGCTGGACGGCGAGAAAAATACCCTGCCTTGTGAAGTCTGTTGTTCACTGTATTTGCGCTACAACGAAGGTTCACAATCGCTAATTTGCCGAGGTCTGGTCCTCGGCGTTCAACATCTCAAGAGGAAGATGCTGCGATTGTTAATCATGCCAGAGAGGATCCGTTTGTTCCAGCGACGCATATTTACAGACACGAGTTTTCTGCTTCATACCGATGAATCCACCGTTCCACAGTGCTTCGATGAACGTCTAGTCGTCTTGATATTTCTCTTATTGGCACACCATATTCATGCAATGTCACCATTGCTCCCCGCATTGCCTGGGTCGTCTCGTGGTGCACAGATGGCCTTTCCATCTTTGTGTAAATGGCTTATGTGAAGCGTGCTGGGACGATAAAGGAAATGAGGATACCATGCACCCCCTTCTGAAATTGATTTCGGTTGTGAAGGGTACCAACCCTTCGAATGGTAATAATAATCAGCCAATTTCCTATTTTGTTGAACATATGCCTAAAAAATTCGTCTTAAAAGCCAAGGATCCAAAGATTGTCAGCAATAGTTTATATCCCAACTGAATATAGTCAGCCATCAACAATATAATCATATTTTATTTCCATAACTACTCATGACTACTTTGTCATAGTAAATAACCTTATTATGACTTAGGTAGTAGTGGTAATTCTGAGTGGCGGCCTCTAGCCACATACGTTAAACCGATCAGTGCGTCTAAGACCAGGCTCTTCTGTTTCTGTCAATTCATTGTTAGTTTAAGGTATTTTGCTCTTTGTCTTTCTAGGTCTAGGGCATTAAAATAAATATTTGAGTTTGTGTTTAGCATTTCCTCCTCCCTTCGTAATTCCCCACCCAACCTCGTTTCCTTCGACATAGCAACGCTTACCTCCATCCTCATTCCACTTCCTTCATTAAACCTATTATCGCATTTACTGTCCCTTCCTTCCATCCTTCAATGCCAGCATTCTTAAACCTAGCACATAAATTATATAATATGGAATCTAACACCTTAGATCTCTACGCATTCATGTTACTTGAAGACGCCTGTGTCTTAGGGGAATCTAAGTGTTGAGAGTGGGCTTGAGGGGTAGTCTATAGATTATTACAGATGACCTTGAACGCTCCAACTATTTAAAAATGATTATTTATTACGCACATCATATGGCATAATACACACATGAATTTAAGTATCTCTTACACTATAGGAATGGAATTGAATCCTACCAGAGTTAAAAAGTCGCAAAATATGATAGATTAGTTTGGAGAGAGAGAGAGAGAGAGAGAGAGAGAGAGAGAGAGAGAGAGAGAGAGAGAGAGAGAGAGAGAGAGCTTTTAAATGGTGTCACTAAACGATGGATTTCAGATGATCCCACAAGTAAAAATCGAGTGGATTCAGGTCCGGGGAGCGAGCAATGGGTCCTCCATGGCCTACCCATTTATCATGGAAATGGCCATCCAAATAGTTTCTGGCTACTCGACTAAAATGAGGCGGAGTGCCGTCATTCATAAACCACATACGACGTCGAACACCAAGAGGAACTTCATCTAGTAAATCGCTTAAATCATTCCTTAAAAAATTGGAATAGGATTCTCCTGTTAATTTTCCAGGCAAAACAAAAGGACTCGTACACACTCACAAATATTGTCGGCAAGCAGTGTTTGTGAAGAGTTTGCGGAAAGAATTGCTGGAACACAAAACGGGCTGTAACTCGGAAACAAAGCGATTTCGGGCATATGTTTATATAAACTTTTTTTCATTGTTTTCAGGTCCTGAATCCACCTTAAAAGTGCGTCCTTCATGTCATGAAACACGCTGTATGTATATATATATATATATATATATATAATATATATATATATATATATATATACACACACACACACACACACACAGAGTATGTACAGGGTGGGGCACGGGAACCAAGTGTTTTTGGAATAATCAGGAAAATGATATTTATTTTTGTAAAGAAAATATATTGGTAGAACAACATTCGTAAGAACATAGCATTTCATGTCATAATAATCATGTACCGAAAATTATATCTGGCATATGATGTCCTTGGCCGTCGACGCATTGTTGAAGGCGTTTACGAAAATTGGCCTCCACTCTTCCCAGCAGGTCTCTGTTGATTTGGATGATTTGTTGACGGATCGCTTCCTTCAATGCATCTAATGTACGGGGCTTGTCCTCGTAGACACGTGACTTGAGGTACCCCCATAGAAAGAAGTCACATGTGGACAAGTCAGGGGACCGAGGGGCCATGCAATGTCACCAAATCTCGAAATGAGATGGTTGGGAAACAGGGGGCGAAGAACAGCCATTGACGCTCTGGCGGTGTGTGGCGTGGCCTCATCTTGCTGAAACCACAAATGTTGACGAGCAATACGCCTTCTTCGTAACTCAGGGATGAAAAAGGTGTTCACCATCTCAATGTAACGCCCAGATGTTATGGTAACGGTAACCCCATTTTTTCGAAGAAATAGGGACCGATGACGCCAAACTTTCCCACCGCGCACCAAACTGTAACCTTAGGGCTATGCAGCGGTTTTTCATGGAGTTGTCGCGGATTTTCAGCAGCCCAATACCGACAGTTTTGATTGTTGACGGCCCATTAAGGTGGAAATGGGCTTCATCACTCATTACCACCATCATGTTTTCATTCTGCTCATAAAGTGCAAGCATTTCCTGTGCAAAATTCAGTCGTTGGGGCAATCGTTTACATTCAATTCCTGCACCATCGCTAACTTGTATGGGTGAAAATGTAATTCTTCATGCAAAATCCGTCTAACAGTACGATTGCTGATTCCGAGTGCAGCTGAATGTCTCCGAGCAGAGCGGCCTGGGCTTTGCAACATCGCTTGTCTGACCCTTTCAACGTTCTCTGGAGTACGCACAGTGCGTTGCGGCCCCTTCGGTTTTGTTTTCATTATTGAGCCTCCTGTTCGAAGATTGTTAACCCAACGTAAGATTGTGTCACGAGCGGGAACAGAGTCATTTCGATGAATGTTGAATCTGCGGCGAAACGCACGCTGAACTGCTGTCACTGACTCGCCACTCCTAACAAAATGATCATACGCGAACATGCGGTGTTCTAACGTCCACTGCTCCATGATGGCACCTGAAAGATAAAGGTGAGTGTTAGTTAAAGTTAAATGCTATGAACCCAGGAATGGAATGCTACCTACCGCACGCCCCTCCCATTCCTAATGGCCGATTACTAGCTATTCAAAAAACACTTGATTCCCGTGCCCCACCCTATATATATATAAATTCATCTGTTTCAGGTCTCAGTTGAAACTTACTAAAACCAGGTGGAACTCCAGATTGTGGTCTTTCCTCTCTGGAAAAGGAATCCGCCTGTCGGAAGAAGAAAGCGAGTCGAACGAGGACGAAGCAGTGGATTCAGGAGACAGCAATTCCGAGGTATATGAAATGCTGATGGACGAAGAGGAGCGAGAGAGGGGTAAAATCTCCAAATGGAACTATGTGGCGTATCTCAGGGCGTGCGGGTGGGCACTCGGAGGACTTTATATGTTGTTCTTGCTCGTTAATCAAGGTAGGAAGAACTCTTTCCTGATAACTCGGAAACAATTTAAGGAGACGCGTCGACTGTCTCTGGTTCTCAGGTATGTAACCGACTACTCCTTCCATTAAAGGTTTATTAATTGCTCTGGATGTGTGGCTCGGTCACTGGGCAAAGACGTGTATGGAGGAAAATTGCAACCGGATCGTTGTCACCTGCACGGAGCATTCACTATTCGCCAATTATTCCATTCTCGTTTCAAATACAACCCAGAGTACTCATCGCGAGATGTTACAAGGGAATGAATCAGTTTGTGAAGAAGCGAGTCATCAGGTAAAGTTATATCTTAAATTAGCATTTTTCTTTATTTACTTATTGTTGTATTTTTTGTATAATTTCCTTTTGTTTTGAAATGTTTTCCGTTTTATTTTGTCTGTTTCTTCATTTTCTAAGAGAGAGAGAGAGAGAGAGAGAGAGAGAGAGAGAGAGAGAGAGAGAGAGAGAGAGAGAGAGAGAGAGAGAGAGAGAGAGAGAGAGAGAGAGAGAGAGAGAGAGAGAGAGAGAGAGAGAGAGAGAGAGAGATTTGAGTGGTAACTTTAAAATTTACAAAAAGGATGGGTTTCATGCTTACACTGATGAGGCTTTGTACAAGAGAAGTTTTATAGATTTTGTTGATGCGCGAATTGTAAATTCAGTAATCGAGATCCCCTTGTTTTTATCATTTTTAAACTCTTCACCGTTAACAACGTGTTATATCGTCTATCGATGCGTAAAAAAGTGAAAAAAGTGACGCTTAACAGGTTAAATTCCAAAGTACATACGAGTATATGATACCTGGCATCTTAGGGCTTGAAGCAGAGACATTAATGATCAATATGTTTTTCAGTTATTTACTTTAAAAATTCTGTTATGGCCGATTCCAAAGTAAAGTTCTCAGTGTTTAGAAAAGGTTTTCTTCGTGCTTATCAATAATGAAATAACTCTTATTTTTTAAACAAATTCAGAAGAATTTTATTCTTCAGCTTGCGTGGAGAGAATCTGAGGGATTGTACTTAACATTATGCGCAGTAGCGAAAGAAGTTTATAGGAATTTTACACTGATAAGTAATAAAGTGAAACATTTTTTTGAGAAAACGAAGTTTTCATCATTTTTGCAGATTAGCTCGTACTTGCTCATCTTTGGTTTGCTTTCTGGTTTGGCCGTCATATCTGGCCTCTTGACGATTTGTTTGGCGCAAGTGGCCGCTCACAGAGGGCGCTCAATTTTGCACGAACGAATGCTGAAGGCGGTGGTCGGTACCAAAGTGAAATTCTTTGATTTGACGCCGATAGGGAGGATTCTCAACCGGTTTACCAGCGATACTTCCCTCATAGACAAGGTTATTGAAATTAATTAATTATGGGCCTCTTATACAAATTATTCGTATTTTCTCAGACTTTTCCTTTTTACGAAAGGGTCTTGGAATAATGGGTAATGATTGGGGGTTGTTTAACCTCCTTCGCAACATCTAAGTCATATGACGGAGGGGACATACAGCTTTACGTGAGATCCGAACCACGGGTCGCTACATAATCTAGACGGGGAGAACGGTCTCCCATCCAACTACTACCCAGACCCAATATCGCTTAACTTCGCTGATGAATGGGAAGCGGTGTTACGACATTGGCTACGACGTAGCCCGGCCTTGGAATAAACAATATAGAATGTGGGTCTTCTAATTTATTCACAACATGCACTTGTTTTAGATTCTTACTTTGAAACTTTACTTTTTAATTTTTTTACAGGAACTAGGGTGGGCAATGATGCATTTTATGTATTTTGCTTTACTATGCAGTTCAGCCATTCTGGTCAATGCCGTTATTTCTCCGTTCTTTATCCTCGCCAGCATTCCCATATGTTTCATTTACTACTGTGTCCAGCACGTTTTCAGATGTTCCTCAAGGTAGGGAGAGGTTATTATTATTTTATTATTTGAATAATAATAATAATAATAATAATAATAATAATATTATTATTATTATTATTATTATTAGTAGTAGTAGTAGTAGTAGTAGTATTTTCGATATTTAAAATATATGTTGTCGATTCTGTTTTTAGTTTAACTTTGTTATCTGTGAACAATATCTTGTAAAATAAAAAAGGTGGTGATAGTGCGAAATCTATATCAGTTAGCATGATTATGAAGAGTAATGTAGCTAATATGATACATTGTGATACTGAACTAAGGACCTCTGACTGATGAAGATATTCCTTGAACTGTAAGGACTTGTTGCCGCTCACTAAGGAAATTATATATCCATTTTCCTACTTTTCCTGTTATTCCCATTTATTTCAGTTTATGTGATATGATTCCATGGTCATACTTGTCGAACGCGTTAGCAAAGTCTATGTATATTACATCATAGTTTTCCTTACTTTCAAGTGCATCAATAATGTTGTTATAGTGTCCTATTTCACAACGTTGTGATAAGCATGATCTTCCTGACCGAAATCCATGTTGGTTATCATTAAATTTTTTCCGAGTTTTCAAAAAGTTATAAATTTTTTCTCTAACTATTCGTTCAAATATTTTGGTGAGATGAGATGTGAGCGACACTGGCCGATAGTTTTTAGCCTCTGATCGATCTCCTCCTTTATATATTGCAACTAAGTTCGCTCTCTCCAGGATATTTCTCCCGTATCTCGTGATCGTCTCCATATCCAATATAGGGACTTAGCGATTGCATTCTTTTCCATTTGTCCGGTTCTGCCGTCGAGTGTGCGTTAGTAGTATGGGCGCAAAAGGAGAGAGTGCAGTGCAATTGCAAATGTTGATCAATATTGCATAAGTTACGCAACAAAGAGGGGAATGTTGCAAAAGCAACAAGGGTTATGCAACTTGGAGGCGGAGTTATCCCCCAAGAGAAAGAGAGGAGAAGGAGAGAGAGGAAGAGAGGTGTTTGCCTGGCAGGAACCAAGCGCATATTAAGACTTCAGCCGAGCGGCCGTTGTCTTAATATGTTCCTAATCAGCCAGTTGGCGTATCTGGCTGAGCTGGCAGATTGCGCTATTTATTCAATTAAAGCATATATTCTGGCTTAACCAGCCAGTTGACTTAAAAGGCGTAAATGACTTGTTCAGGTGTACATTATTGAGTTGCCAGATTGCGTTTATTTATTTAATTAAAGTATATATTCTGGCTTAACCAGCCAGTTGACTTAGAAGGCGTAATTTGCTTGCTCAGGTGTACATTATTAGGGTTGTCAGATTGTGCTATCCAGATATTTTTGGCAGTTGGTTTAGAAATCCGTTTTAGAAGGCAACCATTTGCTGTAATTAAAACACCATAACATCATTCTGTTTATTTAGACGAATTAATGGATTCAATTTCACGAAATATATAGAAAATAAATATACAATGGAATATATATGATCAAAAACAATAATATAATCAGGAATATATAATCAAAATAAATATACAATGGAATATATATGATCAAAAAATAATAATAGCATAAGAAATACGAACGAGAAATATATAATCAAAAATATACAAAACGTTGTAGTATAACCATATTAGTACAGGAAAAATATATATATATATATATATATATATATATATATATATATATATATATATATATATATGATCAAGTAAAGATAAGCACCCCAACCTTTTTTAGTTAGCTTTATAAGGCTAACTAACGAAAATATCACGACTTAACCTAACCAATCGTTAGGTCAACTGTACCCCCTTGACGACTGGTTAGGTTAGGTCTTGATATTTTCGTTAGTTAGCCTTATAAAGCTAACTAAAAAAGGTTGGGGGTGCTTATCTTTACTTGATCCTATATATACACACACACAAATAAATAATTACATAAATAAATATACATCAAAATACTTCATGTTCTACGGCGTAAAACGCTAAACTCACACGTAATCGAGTCTACATTCACATCGTTATTACTTTGCACTACACGGTAAAACGTCCAAGCATTACTTCACTGCTCAAGTTATACGGATACCTATATTCGACATAAATGGCTTTCATATCGTTCAATACTACTTTTGTGCTCTCTTTACATTCGGCTGGGAAGTTATCTTTAAACACGGCTAGAATACAATCAAAAGCACGCACAAAGAGGTCATCGTTAACCACAACATCATTATTAAATACAAGTTTATAAACACTCCTTTCCAATCGAGGGTTTTTTCTTACCGTCCCGAGCTTTACAATCGTGAACTCTTCTTCACTCTGCATAGCGGCAATTGAAATAATCTTTCAAGTCGTAACGACAGCTACTCATTATATAAAGATACAGCTCTTCAGGGTGAACAGTGTAGGCAAGCTCTGCCCTGTACCGCTCAAGTGCTTTGTACCAAAGTTCGGGATATTTCGAAGAGTCTAAACCTTTTAAATATGCATCCAGCTCTAGACCATTCTCGTCTTGTTCATTCCTACATTCGATAAATCAGTCGAGCAGAGGGGTGTATGCGTATTCAAGAACCGTGTCAAAATTAATCATATCCGTAACACGCGCGTCTAATATAGGCTTCAGCTTTCGGAATCCGACGATTTCAAACATTATGTCGAGGATGAAACGGTTTCTCGTAGGGACAAGGACGTTATCAGATGCATTCTTCCACATCAGTCGTATATCAATGCATGGTTGATCGTTATTTATACACAACGTGCAAACAACGGCATATGAGGGGGCGTCACTAATCTGCTCTCGTCTTGTACCTACACCTGCAAGTATTTTATAACGGTCCTCTCCCCACTTCTCAACTATCACGAAGACTGTATTCATCTCCTCAACATTTAAATAACATTACGTTTACCAGAGTTTGCTTGCCTGCAAATCGTTTCAAGTACATAGTTAATGGTGCCGGTTTCATGCCTGAACACGCGCAATGACTTCGTCACGGAGACATCGTACGAGGCGTTGAGAATGCTTCTCAAAGGGAGTTTCATCGTATTCGCACATCTAGTCGGTTCAAGCTCTGAGATGACTATGAGCCACAGGTGGACGGATCGGCTCGACGGGCGGAGTGAGTCACGCTGATGAAACGTGTACGGGTTTGTTCGAACTCGTGTGTTTCGGAGGGGTGAGGTACACGGGTGGGCGGCTCGCTGGGGGGAGCGAGTCACACCATAAACTGCTGAAGCGTGTACAGGCTTGTTCGAACACTTGTGCCCTGGACAAACAGAATTTTCCGCTACATGAAGCAATACCGGCTTTAATGTTTTATCACTCACCAGACGTTCATTTCCACAAACTAAACATCTTCACAATCCGGTGCACTATTTGAGAGAAACATGCCCATATTTATCCTTTTTGTTTAACAAGCGATACTCGTCTCTAAAGTCTGTTAAAAACTCACACAGCCCATTAGCCACAACCTCACTACAAACCTCGTCATGATATATATTAATATAGTGGTAAAAATACTTAAGATTCTCCATGATGACAAGATTTACATTCTCAACCGTAGGGTACGAGTAGTCGGTATGATGTAACATGACATAATATCGCTTGTCACACCACTCATCAACAAGACTCACTATCCATAACCGTTGCTTATCTTCTGAACGTGTTGCTTTCTTCTACTTCGCGGTATATGTGAGCTTTATAAAGGTTAGGTCTACAACATACTTCAATACATCGTTTGTACTACGAAATCCTACAATGCCCTCGCCAGAATACCCGTAGAGTATTTGAACATCTTGGTCCTTCGCACGGCTCAATGTAGCCTTAAAAGTATCAAAGGAGGGGGAATAGGGAGTTTTTCAGTATCCACCACATCTTGGCACTTTGCCGAATACCACTTCATAAACGTGGAACACGCAGTATTAAAGGTAGCCATTACTATTTTTCGTCTACGCGGGAGAATACGTCTGAGCTCAAGGGTATGCAGAGGTCAAGTGAGCACGCTGGGATAGAGAAATGCTCAGGTAGTGGCAGGAGTCACGTGACCGATCTTACAGTGGGCGGAGCTTAGCTTTTTACTGTACACACACACACGCACGCACGCAAATGAGAAAATGAAGCCTTAATTGAAGCAAATATACGTCATAAATGAACATATCGTTAGCAATACACATATATATAAGTACAATCAAGGATTAAGGTAACCAAAGGGTACGGTATCATAGGTACCAGGCACCTGGTAACGCCTCCTATAGGTGTTACAGCATACCTTCGTGCCCCGAAGTTCCTTCACACACCCCAGTTTCTGCGCCCAAAAATTGTGCGTCCCCACACTCAGTTGGGGCGGCTGAACACCCTCATCTTCCAAGCACACTAGATTCTTCAACGAGTCAAAGTTAACGACTCGACAGTTCGCATGATATCCTTAGCCTTCACGATATACTTCATATCATCCCCTACCCTCACCCGTATCCCATAGGTTTTTGGCCCTGTTGATACAAACGAGTCTGCGTATGCACCATCACCGTACTCATTCTTGATCTTGTCAGTTAGCTCCGAGGAATTCCCCAATAGCAGGCATGTATTCACCTTCCCTCGCTGTGAATATCACGCTATCTGTGTCAGCGTACAGCACCCTCCGTCCAAGAGAGTGCAGTAGACCCCAAAGTTTGATGCGGGCGTAGGCCGTTGTGAAGCTGGCTACAGGTATGTTTGTAACCCATGAGGCATCTGTGGCCAGTTCGGTGATGTTGTACTTTATTATGTAAGTATTACCTACATTCACGATCTCCATTACCTCTTTATCAAGAGCGTTGGCATAATCCCAGACTTCACTATAGCTTTCTGCCAAATGAACGTTCCCTTTGTCGGTATTCTGTGCAAATTTCCCCCAAAGACTGTTTAGACAACTTTGCATTAAAGCGCTTGCCAGGATTCTTAACAATTTTGGATCGGTCAAGCTGTATACCTTCAGGGGCACGGTAACGCTGAATATAAGCCGTTTTTTCATCTTCGGTATCAAACCCTCGTGGATATCCTGATGCTTCTACTTTATCCTTCAAAAAAAAACGTTTATATATGGCGTGAAAAGGTTGGGTAGCTTCTGAAACCTCCACACCTCATGTATTTTCAATATTCTATACCCATGGCGAACGGCTAGGGCCAGCTTAGGGCTTGTATATACACCTCTGATCTTACGCTGGTTGGTTGTATGGTTACAATCACCGCTGTTCTCCTCTGTACACTTCACGCACAGCGGAAACATGAGCTTGTGATCTATAATGACGGGTAAGATCGGCATCCATAAATCGCGAGAGGAAAGCACGTCTACGAAAGAGTCCAAAGTAGCGCTCATTCAAGTTAGCTGAAAAATCCTCGATGGTTGGTATGGTGGGACCCACCATTTTTTCAGGCACACCTACGGGGTAGGGATTGTTCTTCACGCAGGGGTATAAAGAGCAGAAGTCGTAGTAGTGGAGTTTCCTGCCCTTCGTAGGCGGAAAGTATAGCTTGAATGAGTTTGTGCGCCCTCCAAACAAGCTGTCACCGCATTTGAGGGGGTCCAACACCATTGAACGTTTGATGGCCCTTATTTCTTCACGGTACTGGGCATCTGTTTCCATCCGTGGATCATACTCATGCTCCCACACGATTTTGTGAGTGAACTGGGAGCCTATAAGTTCATCACGGTTACGGGTCCATGCGAGGCTCTCGGCGGGGGATCTTCCATAAAGGTCCCCTGTGACGGCACATTCAGCGCGCGGGCATCCATGCCACCAGCAGCCGTTAAAGGAATACACAGTCTTCTCACCAGTGGCTGGATCCTCACTTAGGCCGTCAACCCAAAAACACGACCATTGACCTTAACGGGTACTTCACCCGTGTTGCGGGCATGTTTTATGTATACCCCGGTCTGTTGCTGTAGGTGTATGAGCCAGTAAATAGCCTTGTGCCCATAACTGCGGGGGTTGTTTCTGTGAATGATTGCTAAGGTGTCTTTAGGCATGAAGTTATTCTTGAACACTGTAAAACATAATGAGGCGATCGTGGTTGCGACTTGCAGCGGATCGCATTTGAAACGGGCTATGTACATTCTTCTAAAGGCTTGAAAGCATACTCTAAGTACACGTACGTTATTCACGCAATAACGTTCACATTCATCGGCTATATTGTATGGATTAGCTTCATTAAAACTGTTGTAGTAGCGGTCAAACTCTTCACGCTCACTATCACTCATGTTGGTGTAGTTAAAGTAGTTTGGGTGGAGGTAGTCCTACGTAATTCAAAGTTTCGTTAGTGAGAAATGTGTAAAGGAAATACCCTTTTGAAACTTCAGCGGCAACGCCCATGACCTTGGGCAGCTTTACTAATTTACAAGGTGTGAACAGCAGGGTGTCTTTATACTGTACATTACCTCTTATCTGCATCTGTATTAGTTTGTTGCCTCTTTTCAAGGGATCACCTGTAAATTTTAGGCAGCAAAGGTTCAGGAAAGAGAAAAATGTACCTGGTGAAATGGCTGGGTTACCCAGAAAGCTTTAACACAAATAAAAGCTGCTGCAATAATGAAGCTTAAATGGTATGCAACATGACGCCTAGCCATTTGTATGTCTCATTCCCATCCTCCTCTTCTCTGTCTGTACATGCTAACAACACCCTGGCCAACTTTGTGACAGAACTCCACGGACCCATTGAATTGGAGCGTGATTCGTATGAGGTGGGTTTATGTGAACTCCAGTTAGTCTCCAAATTTGTAACTCTTGAAAATGAGCAAATCATATTTCTGATCCTTATAAGAATCGATGAGTGCGAAAAATTAGACATAACCTTAGACAATACTATGCGATCAGTCCTGTTCGGTGAGGTGCATAACTGTAGCACAGATGTAATGCTAGGAATCGGGCATTATGACACAGCCATGCACATTGTGACGGAGTTAAACAAGTCTTGAAAAGTCGTACCTGACAAACGATTTACTTTTTGAAGTAAACATAGACACTAGGGTTATGACATTTTTATAACCTCATGTTCCTGTATCATAAATCGATGAACTTTTGCCCCCTGACAATGAAAATAACAGTTTTTTCGATATATTTTGAAAAAACTTCACCCCAAAATAAAAAATAAAAAATTAATAAAATAAATAGAAACTTGCATGTTTATTTCACAATTATTATACATAAACATATATTATATTATACAACATTATACCTATACAATACATATTAATTATACAAATACAATATTATACATTTACTCTATTATTGTTTTAATTGTTTTACTTATTGTTTAAAATAAACCTGTAACTGATATACTATATTTGCCTTCGGGGTGACATTTTTTTTTAATTCTGAAGAATTAGGCCCTTTTTTATTGTTTTCAAGCAAACGTTCATCGATTGATGATACAGGAAACAATATTTATGACAAAAAATTAAAAAGTCATAACCCTAATAGACACGCCTGCATGCACATTGAAGTTAAAATCAACGCTTAGTAGAAATATTAAAGATAAAGAGCTGTTCACAATTGTGGCCGAGGGCCGATATAGCGCAGCTCTCCAGAGATACCTTTCACGAGGCACAGCATGACTTGTCCAGCTTAATGTATCAATTGAAGATGGAGAAATTGGGTGAAAGCTCTCCACCCCCAGACATGTACTATATTTACATCAATATCGTAGAGCACCAATTTGTTAGGGACATCCAGGCGCGCCTACTGCGCATTGCACACCCCCAACCATAGAGGGAAAAGTTTGCGCATTACATATGACAAGCCCCATTATGTGAATGTTGCGACTAATGTATTAACCAACATCTCGATATATATAAGAACGATTGAGGGAAAAAATTTCCCATTCGGTGATGGGAGCTTAACAGTGAAACTACACTTTCGTCGTTTATAATGACCCGAAGGCCATTCACAGTCTATCGAGGGGTGAGATACCAGCGTGGGAGTGGGCTTGGATCCATTTTTTTCATCCATACTACGCACCGCTGTCCCACTGTTGAAGAGGGGTGCTAGATACCTAGGGAGGAAGACGTTACAAACAGGTTTTAACGCGGCAGAAGACATAATGGGTGGAACTAAACCTAAATAAGCTCTAAAAAACATTTAAAACGTACACGGGACGAAATCATCGAAGATGCAAAGAGAAAAATACGTGGTGGCGGAAAGAAGAAATCTGCCAGGAAGAAAGGGTTACCATCACGTTGCGCTAAATGGAAAAGGAAAAAAAAGAAGTGCTCTAAGAGTATGAAACCTATGGCTAATCATTTTTTTAACTGATATAAGCTGAGGACACTGCTCTCACGAATCATAGGCTGATTACTGGTTGTCGAGAGAGGTGGCACTATTTCTGACTCGTCATGGCGCGTTTCATCCATCCGTGTAGTTCACAATGCTGTAAATCGGAACTGTCCCTCTTTGATATGCCACCCACTCAGGTCTCTATTGAACATCGCGACTTTATTACAATTAACCCATTAAACACAATTAGTTCGCCGAGTGCCCCTATAGAATTCGTGATACCCAGCTCAGGCCCTTACGTTTTTGACCCGAGCTGCATGCACATGTACGCTAAACTGCGTATAGCCCATTCAGATGGAATGGACTGCGATGATAGTTACTCTGCATACCCTGAAACCAACTTTTTACACTCCATATTCAGCCAGTGTGAGGTATATTTAAATCAGGTTAACATTTTAGCAGGAACGGGGTATTATCACCTCCGAGCCTATCTGAAAAATGTCCTTAACTTTTCAAAAGAAGCGAAGGACACCTTTTTAACCGCCGAGGGATATTACCAGACTAAAAATAAAATGAAAGTGGTATAAAGGATAAATTTAAAAATTCTAAAAAAAAGATATACGAGTGTTTTGGACGTCTTCATACAGACTTCACATTCCAGGAGAAACTGCTTATGACCTGGGTGGATATTAAAATAAAGCTCAACCGCACAAGTCCTGATATCTGCATAAATCTGGGGTCTGATCAAGAAAAGGGCGCGAAACCCGTTATGATTCACATAATGGAGACGTATTTGCTTGTACGCCGAGTGAAATTAAATTACAGATCGTTACAGATCAAACTATATACGGTGCCCGCCGGGTTGGCCTCGAAGCAACTGGAAAACGTGGCCCTTGGAGTCTTACCTAAAAGGATATTAATTGGAATGCAGGACCACCCCTCGACGAATGTAAAATGTAAAAAGAGTGCCTTTAAATTCGAGAATTTCGGCCTTAAAAAATAACTATACGTAAATGCATCGCTTTGGGAGGGACTATGATTACCGACTACTCATCAGATGCTGTGTTCCCGCTCTGCGCGAGAGCTTATAGTAGTCTGGCTCATAATACAGTTGCCTGTGACGAGCTTGGGATTGGCGTAACGCAGAAAGAATTTGCCGAAGAATTTAACATTTATTCATTTGATGTTTCGCCTGATTTGTCTGCTGGCGTAAATACGCACTTAAGTCCACAACAGAGTGGGAATATTTTAGTCAGGTTGGAATTTGCCAAGCCTGTAGACGTTGCTATTAGTGTACTCGTGTACCTCGAACCACAAGCTCTAATAGAAGTTGACCGTTTCAGGAACGTGGTAACAGACTTTTAAAATGGACGTGAATACACTCCAGAGAGCGATGAAAAGTGATCGAATCACACGCTCCAACTTTATCGGCGTGTTTGCGAAGAATGAAATATTGAAATTGCCAACTACGAGAAACTGGTACGGGGTTATCGTTAACACCGACATTGTGGGGGGTGAGGGGATTCATTGGTTTGCAATCTATTTTAAAAATAGGGAAAGAATGTACTATTTTGACTCACTCGGCACTAAGCGGGATAATTATGTAATTAACACCAATCGCCACTCACCAGTGTCCAGTACCCCTCGAGCTACCCTGCGGGCCGCGTGTAGTAAAGATTGAGTGTATTTTAAAATTGGCTTCTTAGATCAAATAGTGGCTATTTTTCTCAGCTATACAAGTGAAAGTTATACAACCCCTTAGTTGATTAAAATGACTGAGCAGACAAAGTGTAAGAAACGGAAATATGAAAAAGAAAATAGAGTTTTTAAACAGGAGTGGGAGGAGAGCTTTGCCTTTACTGTTAAGGGTGGGAAACCTGTGTGTCTTATCTGCCATGTGGCACTCAATCACTTTAAAGCCAGTAACTTAAAGCGTCATCATGAAACTAACCATAAAAATTTTATTACGGAATTTCCTCCCAAATCAGAATTGCGGAAGACTAAGTTAACAATGTTGAAATCTAGCCTAGTTGCCTAACAAACTGTACTTTCATCATTGTGTAAGACAGCTGACTTAACTACTGAAGCTAGTTTTATTATGGCATGGAATATTGCTCGTGCTCAACTTCCCTCCAGTCGTGGAGAATTTGTGAAGAAGAATATTGCCGATGTTACTGCAATTCTCGCTCCAGATAACACAAAGCTTCGAGAACAAATAACAAGTATTTCTATTTCTATTGAAATTACATGCTCGTTGCAGAGTGATTTGAAGAATTCTGTTGCATTCAGTTTGGCCCTCGATGAATCGACATATATTAAAGATAACCCTCAACTGGCGATATTTGTTCGTTATGTTACGGGCGATGGAAAAGTGAAAGAAGAACTCTTGGACTTAATGACCCTAAGAGAAACCACCAGAGGGGTTGACATAAAGAACGCACTTGACGAGGCATTATCAAATGCTCAAGTACCATTGAATAAACTTGTCAGTGTTGCAACAAATCGAGCACCAGCTATGGTAGGACAAAATGTAGGCCTAGTTGGACTCCTGACACGCGATCCCAAGTATCCTGTGTCTCTTTATTCACTGTATCATTCACCGTGGTCATTTGGTAAGCAAGTACTTTAGGTATGACAGTGTTATGAAATGTGTTCTAGAAATTGTGAATTTCATTCGTTCAAATGCAAAAAAACGCACCGAGCGTTTAGAAATTTTATTGAGGAGCTGGATCTTCAAGATAAGCCAGATTACCTTTTATTCTACTGTATTGTAAGGTGGTTATCAACTAGTAATCTTCTGAATAGGTTTGTTGCACTGTTGGAGCCTATCATTGATTTCTTGAAAGAAAAGGGAAAGTCTTACCACAACTAGAAGATCACGAATGGGTGCAGGATCTGATGTTTTTTACTGATGTAATACAACACTTTCAAAATCTAAATTTGGCACTTCAGGGAAAGGATAAGGTCATTTCTGACCTTACACAGACAGTTTTCAGTTTCCAGAATAAAATAAAGCTCTTCCAAAAAGATCTAGTAACAAAAAAATTTGACCACTTTCCCCACCTGAAAAACCGAGCAAACACTTTTCCTGATATTGAAATAAAAGATAGTAAATTGGAGGAATACGAAGGTAAATTAGAAGGACTAATTGATGATTTTCAGTTCAGGTTTGATGAACTAAAGAAACTAAAACCATGCTTCGAATTTCTTGTAAATCCTTTCCTGATTGATGTCGTCAACGATGGCTGTCCTGTTACCACACCTTTTGTTACGGAAGCTGCTTCAATACAAACAGAAATTTTGGAGCTACAGGTGGACGTGGGTTTAAAGTTGATACATAAAAGCTTATTTGCAGTTGAGTTTCGGAAGCAAGTACCAGAGACAAAGTATCCTCACCTCAGGAAAACCAGTTTCCGACTTATCTCAGTTTTTGGGACAACTTATTGCTGTGAAGCACTCTTCTCGGTAAAGAAGTTTGTAAAGTCAAAACATCGTGCTGCCCTCCCTCACTAACGAACGCCTGACTGAGCTTGTTCATACCGCCTTAACATCACATCAGCCAGACTTTAAAGCATTAACAGCCAAAATGAAGACCCAAACTAATCCTTCTACAAGCAGTAATTAAACAATTTAATAATGTGAGTATAACTATATGTATATGTATATGTTTTTAATAATTAAATTCTTTTTAGAATATTTTGCGGCTCTCGTACATCTGAAAAACGTCGTATGTAGCTCTTGGGTCCAGGAAACTTGGCCACCCCTGATATATAGGATCACTTTTGCTTTCGATACAATAAATAAATTTAAAAAATAAGAGATGTGTGATGTAGCGGATCATTAAACACCAAAGTTTATTTCGATATCATAAACTCCTGCACCAAACAATGTTCAGAACGTTGTTTAGCATAATTATATATATATATATATATATATATATAGAGAGAGAGAGAGAGAGAGAGAGTTACAAGGAAAAGAAGGACCTCAAAAGGCCTTGCGACCCATACCGAGGAGGTACCAATGGCAACGGGTGCCAGGGAAAATTTTCTACACCCTCAAATAGTATGCGAGATTTGGTCTAGTAGTTGGACGCAAAAAGGTAGAGTGCAGGAATGTTGCAAATGTTACGTAATGTTGCAAGAGTGTCAAACCCCCCCTTTGTTGCAAGGCACACCCCCCCCCTTTGTTGCCATCCCCTAAAGGGGGTGGGGGTTGGCAACAAGGGGGGTGGGGTTGGCACCAAGGGAGGTAGGGTGCCTTGCAACAAAGGGGGTGGGGGTTTGGCACTCGCAACATTACGTAACATTTGCAACATTTCTGCACTCTACCTTTTTGCGCCCATACTACTGGTCTAACCTTTTCTTGAAGTGATCCACAGAGGAACTGTTTACAACTTCTGAAGGTAATCTGTTCCACGTGTCACAGATCTTATACGTAAAGTAATTCCCACACACACTAGTCCTAAACGGCCTACAATTCCCAATGGGTAACCTGTGAATTTTGCATTCGGTAGAAAGCCATCTCACATTCCTACGGGAATTAATTCAATAGGTTATTTTGTGAGATCGTCAAGACAAAAACTCACATTCTCACATCTTATAAAAAAAATACCCACCTATTGATTCTGATAACGATGTAGCCAGTTTCTGTAGCCCAGTCTGTGAGATGCCCAATCTGTGAGAAAATTTACCTATTGAAATCTTTTGTAGTCTTAAATAAAATTTACCTATTGAAATATTTTGTAGTCTTTTAAATAAAATTTACTTAGTGAAATGTTTTGTAAACATGATAAAATTATTAACCATCTAACTCTTAATTATTACCTAATTGCATACGAAAATGTAATGCAAATTAGCTTTTACGAGGAGAGTGCATCAAATTCTCTATGTTTCGCTTAGTGAATGTAGATGATAGCGACTTCGTTTCATCTTTAACTTGGCAATGGGACTTTGCCTATTAGCGGCCACATGCCACTTTACTTAAGGGCGCCCGGAGGACCTGTTACTCCTGATTCTGTGGCCACATGCCCCTTTACTTAGGGCGCCTGGAGGACCTGCTACTCCTGAATCTGTGGCCGGCCATATGCCACTTGAGATGTGTCTGTGATTGTGTGTGTCTCTCTCTCTCTCCTGGCTGATTCTGCTGCGAATGATGCTTCCGCGAAGTGGCATATTAAGGGATCTCAGCGAGAACCCCGTTCTGGACCACCACCGCGTATACCAACAACACAACGTAACACAACGCAAGAGATTGAGATTGAATCTCTCTCTCTCTCTCTCTCTCTCTCTCTCTCTCTCTCTCTCTCTCTCCTGGCTGCTTCTGTTGCGAGTGATGCTTCCACGGCGCCATTGCCTGCAACGGGGATCGGATCAGGATCCCCGTTGTAGACAACAACCGCGTATACCAACAACGCAACGTAACACAACGCAAGAGATTGAGATTGAGTGTGTCTCTCTCTCTTTCCTGGCTGCTTCTGCTGCGAATGATGCTTCCGCGGAGGGCATATTAAAGGATCTCAGCGAGAACCCCGTTCTGGACCACCACCGCGTATACCAACAACGCACATAACACAACGCAAGAGATTGAGATTGAGTGTCTCTCTCTCTCTCGTGGCTGCTTCTGTTGCGATTGATGCTTTCACGGCGCCATTGCCTGCAACGGGGATCGGATCAGGAACCCCGTTGTAGACAACAACAACTGTGTATACCAATAACGAAACGTAACACAACGCAAGAGATTGAGGGTGTTCTCTCTCTCATTCCTGGCTGCTTCTGTTGCGATTGATGCTTCGGCGGCGCCATTGCCTACAACGGGCATCATAGCAACATCCCCGTTGTAGAAAACACCCGCGTATACCAACAACGCAATGTAACAAAACGCAAGAGATTGAGATTGAGTCTCTCTCTCTCTCTCTCTCCATGCTGCTTCTGTTGCGATTGATGCTTCGGCGGCGCCATTGCCTACAACTGGGATCATAGCAACATCCCCGTTGTAGACAACAACAGCGTATACCAACAACGCAATATAACACAACGCAAGAGATTGAGATAGAGGGTGTTTCTCTCTCTTTCCTGGCTGCTTCCGCTGCGAATGATGCTTCCGCGGAGTGGCATATTAAGGGATCTCAGCGAGAAACCCGTTCTGGACCACCACCGCGTATACCAACAACGCTACGTAACACAACGCAAGAGATTGAGATAGAGGGTGTTTCTCTCTCTTTCCTGGCTGCTGCTGCTTCTGCTGCTAATGATGATGCTTCCGTGGCGGGTCTTACTAAGGATAGCCTCGAGTAATCATCCTCTACCGACACGACTCGAGCAGCCAAGCCGAGTCGTACCAGCGGACGGCCCTTACGGTCAACCCCGTTCTAGACCACCACCGCGTACACCAACAACGCCACGTAACACAACGCAAGAGAGTGAGAGTGGAATAGATTGAAATACAGCAGGAAAGATAGATAGATAGATGGGTGGGTGGGTTAGTTGTTAGTTTCGAGTCTTGAAGAAGGCCTCAAACAGAAGCATGGCGCCCATCTAGCGGTGGTTGCCTAATCAATGCACAATCCGCCAGGTCTAGACTGGAAACATCAAGAGCGCCTCAGCGCCCGATGACTCAGCCCGCCCGAACACAGTCCGCGTAATTGGCTGATCTGGCGTCGCCGCCCTATCAACTAACCCAGTGAGTCCAAAATCCTCGCCCGGCTTCGTCCGGGGTGTATGTAACTACAGCTCCCAGCTGATTACCGGTCAACCCGCGAATTCGGTACAATACTCGAGTCGACACGACGCGTCGACTCCGAGAGAAAAAATTTAGGGAGAAAGAAAAAGAGATTACCCTAACCCCCCGGAGGGACTGTCGATGCTAAGGCTTTGACACATCTAAGCTCCTCCGGCGGGCTCTATCTCCTCTCTCCTGTTCACTGGATTATAGCTTCGCCAGCAAACCAGCAAACTGTTGGAGAGATGGAGACTGCGTACTAAGATAGGGGCCATGTTTTGCAGAGCAATCCGCCGGTCGAGACTGGACGAGCATCAAGAGCGCCTAAGCACCCGACAGATCAGTCCGGTCGAGACTGGACGAGCATCAAGAGTGCCTCAGCGCCCGACCTCAGTCCGCCCGCCGACGAACAGCCCGCGGCTATTTCCATTACCGTCATCGCGGGACGATCTTCGGTAACCAGCAAATTCGGACGAAACCTTATGAAGATTTTCGCTCATAAAGGATTGACTGTAACGAGATTGCAAAACAGCCCGCAGGGACTGGGGAAGCTTTGATGCGTCCTGCCACTCCGGACTCTACGATTTAATGGCTTATTTTTTCGCCCATAAAGGATTCACTGCAATGAGATTGCAAAACAGCCCGCAGGGACTGGGGAAGCTTTGATACGTCCTGCCACTCCGGACTCTTTACGATTTAATGGCTTATTTTTTCGCCCGTAAGGGATTCACTGCAATGAGACTGGAAGGAACGTATTCTTTCTTACGTCGCTCGTCCGGATCGCGCGGGATGATTTTCGGTCAACCCGCTGTGCATCCGGACGAAACATAAGATACTATTTCAGAGATTACGGGTGACAACGAGGGGCCCCCGCGAACCACAGTGTCAAAAACTGTTGATGGCATCAGACATCGCAGGAACTAGAACGACGGATGAATCGTTCAGTTCAGTTGCTGCAGCGAATTCTACTGACAGAGTCCATTCTAAACCCCATCTCCCAGGTAAATGAATACCAATCCAGGGTGCAGGAAAACGTCTATGAATTGAGGATTCCTCCTCCCAGCACCATCGACAGTTGCTGTGGCTCTACTCTCGTCGCCAAAAGTGTAGAGCAGCTCACCTCGTTAAAGTCAATCTCCCGTTTCATCTCTCGTATCTTGGCATAGGGTCTCGAGCCTATTACGGCTACGTATATATATTAACGTATGTGTGCTACATTCCGTGTACATACAGCGACATTTGGCCGATACTTGTAACATCGCAGAAATCTCCAGCCGTCTTGTGGCATTTTTCAGCTTATTACCGAACCTATGCCTTAGGGGAGGCTACAGGCACCGGAGGTGGTCAGTCTCCTGTGTGGCTAAACATTTGTTACAAGATTGATGAAAATTTTTTTTCCAAATGATAAGCGTTTTCATGGAATCATAGGTTACACATGAAAGCCACGTGGCTGAGCCGTTTCAAAATTCAAGCCCCCCAACATGGCTAGGGGATGAGTGAACTTTTTGGACCCGGGTCCCCCCTGTAAAAGATTTAAATTCCAACATAACCTAAAGTAACCGCAGCTATAGTGCGAGAGACATAGGTCCACTACCTAACGATCCTTCGTGAGTCTGGATTTAGTCTCACGACGCGTTTCAAATCCAACTTCAAACCATTGCTGCGAGTTGGGTTATCATTTAAACTAAAAATGTTTCTAAAATCGACATCGTTGAACTCGCGTAAGAGCTTGAAAACCTCGATGAGTTGATTGCACAGCCTCCGAGTTTCCAGCGAAAACAAGTTCAGGGCGCGTAAGCCCATATGCTTAACGGAAGGGATTGACTTTGTGGCCCTTGCCTGCACTCGCTCCAGCTTTTCAATATCTTTCCTGAGGGTGGGCGACCAGAAGTGCACTGCATACTCCAGGTGCGGCCGAACCAGGGAATTGTACAGAGAGAGCACAATCTCCTTGTTCCGAAACTGAAATTGCCTCCTGATATAACCCAACAACTTCTGGGCTTTCTTTTTCACCTCTACGCACTGTTTGATAAACTTAATGTCGCTGCTAATTAACACACCCAAGTCCTTTTCCAAATCAGTGGCCTCGATATTACTTCCTAACATCGAGTAGTCCGACTTGGGATTGGCGTAGCCAATGTGCATCACTTTGCATTTACCCAAGTTAAACGGCATTTGCCATTTTTCGGACCACTCTCCTATCCTACGTAGGTCCGCACGCAGTTGCTCGATCGCTGGCGTCCCAACATTGGCCCCAAGCTTGTGTCATCAGCGAATTTGGCGATCCTACTGACGATGCCACCGTCGATATCATTTATGTAAATGATAAACAACAGTGGCCCCAAAACGGAACCCTGAGGAACCCCTAGTGACCGAGGAACCCGAACTAGCCCCTTTAATTACAACCCTCTGCCGCCTATTCTTCAGCCAGTTTTCAATCCACCTACCTACTTCCCCACCGATACCCAGCGCGCGCACTTTGCCATTAGCCGGCGGTGAGGTACCTTATCAAAGGCTTTCTGAAAGTCGAGATAAAGTATATCAATCGCCCTACTCTTATCATACTCACTCAACATGACGTGGAAAAACTCGAGCAAGTTGGTGAGACACGACCTATGCCGTCTAAACCCATGTTGGGAGTCCCCAAGCAGCTTGTAGGAATCCAAATGGTCAACGATCTATCCGCTATTATCCCCTAATAACACTGGTATGCATATGAAATTTTTTTGTCTGCTGTGAGGGTTTTTTCAACTCATTTATATAATTCGACCATGCTGAATTCGAAAATGACATTGGTTTTCCTCAATCAGGTCAGGTTTTTCTCTATTGGCCATTTATTATAAGTCCAATTTTATCCCCAAATTTATTGATTTTTTTAGCTTAAACACTGTAGATACGAGTAATATTATAAGAACACTCGTGAAAAATGAAAACATTGTGTGAATAAATACTTTTATTCATACAATGAATATGGAAAAAAGTTTATTGAGGAAGGAATGAAGTTTTTTTGGCTTTCCGTCTGTGTTTTTCTTCGGGCACGTCTCGCTTCAAACACCAGCAATAGTCCGCCAGCATATTGATATCCCAGTTTCCCTGGTACCTCTCTTCCATTATTTTGATATCTTGGTGAAATCGTTCACCCTGTTCCTCACTATAATCCCCGCAATTTTCAGGAAAATAGTCCAAGTGGGACCACAAAAAGTGCATTTTTATGGACATGCGCGACCCATGAGCTTTGAAAGCTTCCATCAAGTTTTCGACAACGGACTCGTATTCTGGACTTCTACGCTTGCCAAGAAAATCAGTGACAACTGATTTGAATGCCTGCCAGGCATTCTTCTCAGTTGGAGTCATTGCGTTTTCGAACTGAGTATCCTTGATCAAAGTTCGAATTTGAGGACCATCAAAAACCCCAGCATTTAGTTTAGCATCAGATATATGAGGAAATTTACTCTCGAGATATCGGAATGCTGAACCCTCCTTATTCATTGATTTGATGAAATTTTTCATCAAGCCCAGCTTAATATGAAGTGGTGGGAGCAAAATTTTTGTTGGTGGTACAAGGGGCACTGAAACGACATTATGCGACCCAGGTTCAAAATTCTCTCTGGATGCCCATTCACGCTGTGCATAGTGCTTCTCATCCGCTCGGCTATCCCATTTGCAGAGGAAACATGGGTATTTCGTGTATCCCCCTTGCATTCCCAATACAAATGCCACAATCTGAAAAAAAATGAAAATATTTAAAGAATTTAGAGAATTTGTTCTATCAGATAAAAAAATCTATGCATTGGACTGTATCACTTCTGTGGGGAAGTTAAGTGTTCTTATACGCTCTCAAATAACCTTTGGAAAAACAACATAGTCAATAGCAATAGTTTACTTATGATATTAGTATTACCTTCAAATCTCCACAGATCCTCCAGTTATGTTGGTCGTATACGAGAGCATCCAGTAAAATTTTCATGTTATCGTAGCTCTCAGTAAGTTGTACGGAATGTGCTACAGGGACTGATGCAACCCTATTCCCAATGTTGAGAAGTACTGCTTTCAAACTTCGTTTAGACGAGTCTATAAATAGCCTCCATTCTGATGCGTTATATGGCAGGCCCAAGGATTCGATTAGCCCCTCAACATTGCAGCAGTACACTAAGGAAGAGGTATTTTCGTGCACTGCAAAAAACTTGCGGAATTCTTCCTCTCGTTTCCTATACCAGGAGAATGTTGTTCCCGGAGCCAGCAAGTTGTCCTCTCGAAGTCGTGAGCCCAAGATCTCGGCAGCTAATTTGGAAAGTCCTAAATCCCTGGTAAGATCATTAAGTTTGGCCTGGTTGAGAGGCCTCGGCTCATTTGAAGCGGTATTTTGAGGTATATACGACTGGGACTGGTCATTGGCATTGGTCATTGATTCATCATCAGAATCATCGAAGTCCAGGGTTTGAGGTGGGTCGGGTATTGGAATTCCAGGACCATGGGGTACAGGTCTCATAGCAGAAGGAATGTCAGGGTATACAACAATGTGTTTATTCTTCTTGTTAACTCCTGAAAATAGAAACACAGAAACATGGATATAAAACTTGCATATGAAATAGAAGAAGCATTCAGACAGTGGCGGCTCGTGAGGGAAGGCTGCGGTCTGTAAGATATGAAATAGGTCGATGGAGTCTGTATATTTTCTTTCTTTTTCATTCATATTGTCCCTTCGGGGACAATATGAATGAAAAAGAAAGAAAATATACAATCATTGTATATGTAAATGTAACTTGTATAACAATATGTATGTGTAAATGTATTTTCTATAACAATATGTATATGTAAATGTATGATTACCATTATGGTGAATATTATGCTATATATGGTGAATATTACATTATGGTGAATATTATGTCAAGTTTCATACGAGGATTTCAAAATATTTAAGAAAAATAAATTTATAAGCCCACCTTGGAGGTTTGTCATGCAGAAATAGCAATCTGTCACGTGATCCTTTCCTTCTCTCCAAATCATGGGAATTCCAAAAGGCAAAGATTTCGCTCTGCCTTTGCTCCATCTTCTCAAATTTTCAATGCACGTCTTGCAGCACATATGAGGGGCGAAATTTTTGTCCTGGTCCCCTAGCTTAATTCCAAAGTATGCTCTATACATTGTCTTCACAAATTTAGTGATTTGGGACTGGTTATTTGGCATGGTAACCGTCCCACATATGTAGCAGAATCTATTGGGATCATTTTTACACGCTCTATTCATTATGAAATATTTTATCTATATGCCTGAAAAGTAAAAAAAGATATTATACAAGTGAAACAAGTGATGATAGATGTTACTGTTCCAATTCCGCTTTGACAAAATCACGAAAAATTCTATTTTACTTATGAGGCCATAGCCGGATAACCTGAGCTGATTGAGAAAAACGGATTGCAGATTCGAAATCAGCAGGAAAAACTCTATAAGAATCACTTACAAAACCCTTGACAGCAAAATTGATGCATACCAGTGTAATTTACCTACAACTGAAGTGAGACTAATGGGACGATAGTTCCCTGGACTTTCGTGATCCCCTTTCTTAAAGATAGGGGTCACGTTGGCTTCCCTCCAGTCACCAGGCACCTGGCCCGTCTCCAACGATTTGTTGAAGACTGTAGCCAGGTGGGGAGCCACCTGGTCGCGCACCTCCCGCAACACTCTGGGGAGAAACTGGTCTGGCCCAGGAGCATTAAACGCGCTCAGTTTGTCTATTCTATCGGCAACGACTGTCGCGGTACATCGAACACTATCCAGGCCAGCACCTTCGTGCCTGACGCCTGGCTCGGGGATGATGCGGGTGTCCTCCCTGGTGAACACTCCCGCAAAGTACTCATTAAGCTGGAGGTCCGCGTGTCGGAGGTCCGCAGAACGCCGCTTCTAATGGGCTTTCTACTATTAACATAACTGAAGAACCCCTTAGGGTTCCCCTTGCAGAGGCTTGCCACCCGTAGTTCTTCGTTACGTTTCGCTAGCCTAACCTTCGCCTTCACTTCCCTACACAGGCGGACATACGCTTCAGTGTTCTCATGGGAACGATTGGCCTTCGCCCTCCTATACGCTACTTTCCTATTTCGGATAGCCGAAGCGATATCACGACTGAACCACTTAGGCTGCGTTGAAGCAGGGGTGACCGGTTTTGAGGGTATGGCAGCAGACTGCAGCACCATAAACTCGTCCCGGAATGCACTCCACACTCCCTCAAAATCGCCTCTAACCCCATCCCACCTACGCTATCCCGGAGGCTAACAAAGTCCGCCCGCCGTAGATCGAGCTTACTGCCTCTCGAGTTACTACGCTTCACCCGAGTGACGCACACACGGAACCTAATGAGACCGTGATCACTCCCGCCCAACGATTCGTCAACGGTGAGGCCAGTGACGAGGTTGTCTTCGGTCGTGAATACTAAGTCTAGAACGCTTTCGCCTCGTGTAGGCTCATTGACCCACTGTGAGGAAGTTCTCATCAGCAAAGTCAACTAGCCTCCTCCATTCAGCATCAGCAGTCCTGTCTTCCCACTTTATGCCGCGACAGTTGAAGTCTCCTAAAACTACACACACCCTATCCCCTAGCAGGCTACGGAGTTCGGTGTACAGGGCTGTATCCTCCTCGAGGAGGAGATGCGGAGGTCTGTACACCAAGATTAACCTATAGTTCGTCCCTCCCACGTTCAGATCGACGCCAAGCAGCTCCCGTTCCGATCGGAACTGGCAGTCAACCGGACTCAACGTGTCCCTGACGTATATTAGTACCCCTCCCCCTCCCCGGTGTGGTCTTTGTGAAACATTCTATACCCGGGAATCTCGAACTCCCCAACATAGTCCCTACGATCAGTATGAATCCAGGACTCGGTGATAGCAACGATATCCTGGTACTGATGCGAAGAGCGCCCGTAGCTCGCAAAACTTATTCCTAATCGACTTAGCATTAAAAAGCATTGCACGGAGGGAGCCTTCTCTATTCTGACCGCCCCCTAGCACGACCCGTTTCACGAACAGCCAGGGCTGTCGGGAGTTGAAGAGCCCCTCACCAATGAGGGGGCAACTTCCGCAGGAGGCTGAGCCCCCTCCAACGGGGAAGGAGGGTCACCCACCTGGACGCACCCTTCAGTTGAAGGTACGTCCGCCGCCGGCTCAACATCATCTCTCCTGGTGGGGGCCCGTCATCTCTCCCCGGGCTCGACCTCACCATTCTGTATAGGTGCCGGTCGAGCAGCGCGCCTAGCTCACCTTTACCCTTCTTGTTGAGGTGGACACCATCCCTCTGGTAAAGGTCCCACCTACCGAAAATGCGTCGAGGGGGTCAATAAACCTCACGCCCAGCGGGACGCACAAGTCTTGTACCCTCTCGTTGATTCCAATGACCTTACTGAGCGCGTGGTCACTGGCATTCATCCACGGTAAAATACCATCAACATTCCCCTGTCTGTCTTCAGTTTTAGATCATCCGCAAGAGACATGATCTCGGTGATGATCCCTTCTGTAAGACCTACCCTACCGCCTTTGAGGAACAGGTCGTTGCCACCAGCGTGGACAACGATCGCAGTCCTCCGACTAGCCACGCGCAGCTTCTCTACCTCTTTCCTTACGTGCGCCGTTCCCCGCCCAGGTAAGCACCTTACCTTCCTCCAGTCCCGGTTTGCAGAAGCAAAGTACTTCTCCTGGCCCCTGATCTGCGAGTTCCCAATCAAAACGGTGTCTTCCTCCTTCGAGCACAGGAGACTAAAGCGGTTGGAGGTCCTGACAGGGGCAACTGGGGTCTCAGGCTTCGGCTTCGCAGCCTTCTTGCCCGAGACCTTTCGATACCCGTCGCCACCCATAGACGCACTTACACCACCCAACCCACCCACCGGCAGCTACATCCTTCGGTTTCTTTGGGCCATCAGTAGGCCCCTTCCCACCCTTCTCTATCGGCCCCTTCTTTACGCCCTCCACCTTGCGCCGCAGTTCCGTGCATTCCACATGGGTCGCTGGCGATTCTCGACACTGATTTTGTACCCTGGTCCCCGGTCGCACCTCTACCCTTTCTCCGCGGTCCCGAGCTCTGTCCAGTCCATCGCTGGACCGCCTTTCCATGGCAGCTATCCTATCAATGAGCTCCGGGGTGGAGGGCGCAGCCGCGTCAGTGACCGTCGCACCTCCAACAGCCGGTCTGGACGACTCGAGCCGCCGGACCCTCTCCTCTAGTTTCTTGTAAAACCGCATGAGTTCGCAAAAGCGGCACATGCTGGAGTGGTTGATCTTCTCGAAGCAGGCTTCTTTCAAGTTCGTCACCCACTGGTTTACTTCACACCTCGCACATTCAGTCTTCAGTTTCTGCGGTCCAGTCATTGTAGCTTTTTTTTTTTTCGAACTCTGAATACACTGAATAAGATAAAGCGTTCTAGCAATGAAAACTATCAAAAACGTGGTGACCAGTACATAAAAAAGGAGGGGGGAGTGAATTTTTCCCGCGAGTAGACGCATTCGCTTATCTGCAAGTGACCTTCATCCCATCCAGAAGACTACACCTCTCGCTGCTGCCGCACTGACCAAGGGATTCCCCAGGGCCGGACAGTCCCAAACGTGTCGCAGCTACCAACTGACAAACACTCGCGACGCAGACGTCACGGATTTCCCGCCAGGAGCGACAGCGAGATGCAGCCCCTTACTAAGTCTTACTAGTCACTCACAAACGGCCAGACTCTTAAAATCCAGTGTTCAAGGGATATCCCACCAGACCCAGAGGCTACGCCAGAGACTTTACGCTGGCCTGGCAGCTAGCTGGACAGTAAAGCTCTCTCACCTCAGAGCAGTACAGCCAAGCACCATCAATTGGTCACCAAAGAACGGTCGCAGGGGGCTGGTCAGGCCATTACGCGTTAGGAATGGGCTTAACGGGGCACTAGCCACACTCCTTTCATCGCGCCCCTACGTCTGGGACCCCTCCATCCCAGTCTCTCACAACCTACGAGCGTTAAATGGTGTTATTTATAGAGGTTCCAAAGCCTCTCTTCCCACGCATTAGGTAGCAGTAGAGTCCTAATAGTAAAAGAAGAGAAAAAGACTTAATATTAAAAGAAAAGGTTTTTTTTTTAATTTTTTGCAGTCAGAGCAGAACATCCTTAACTTAAGCTAAAAGGATAGAGTAGGGATGGGATGGGGTTCTAGTAACCCACGGGACAGGACTGTACAACAGACTTCACCCGCCCTCCCGAAAGAGAGAGAACCTAAAGGAACTGGCAGCCAATTTCTCTAGAATCCCACGACTCGGGACCGGAGGGCTGTCACACCCCAAGTATAAAGTTTACAACACCCAGAGAGAGAGAGAGAGAGAGAGAGAGAGTGTGTGCGAGAGGGGGAGAGAGAGAGGGAGCCAGAGAGAGAGAGAGCCAGAGAGAGATCCCTGCTAGGGCACCCTGGCTACCCATTTATCTACCAACCGTGGAAGGACGCGCCGCCACCGGGTCTCGAACCCGACGCATATAATCGTGTGTGCGTAAGAGAGAGAGAGAGAGAGAGAGAGAGAGAGAGAGAGAGAGAGAGAGAGAGAGAGAGAGAGAGAGAGAGAGATCCCTGATAGAGCACCCTGGCTGCCCATTTATCTACCAACCGTGGAAGGACGTGCCGCCACCAAGTCTCGAACCCGACGCATATGATCGTATGTGAGTAGTATTTTATGGGCGTATAGACGGGTGTGTACGTGGCAAAATAGTGTATACACTGTGCCAACTGGCTGATAGTGCCTGGAGGCACTGGCTGATTAAGACGACTGGCTGATTAGGGGCCTATAAGACAACGGCCGCTCGGCTGAAGTCTTAATATGCGCTTGGCTCCTGTTAAGCGATCACCTCTCTTCCTCTCTCTCCTTCTCTCTTTCTCTTGCGGGATAACTTCGCCTCCAAGTTGCATAACCCTTGTTGCTCTTGCAACAACCCCCCTCCCCGTTGTGGGGGTGCCTTGCAACAAAGGGATGGTTGGCACTGGCACTGGTGCCAACATTTCCTTTGTAACATTGATCAACATTTGCAATTGTACTGCACTCTCTCCTTTTGCGCCTATACTACTTGCGTTTAGTTTCCCTATAGCTTGTGTAATATCATCTGTTGTGAAGCCAAAATCCATTATATTTTCCCTTCCTAATTCTTCTTCAAAGAATGTGTTTCTATCGCATAGCAGTTTATCAGTTTTGGGGATGCTGAAAGATGATTCATACTTAGTTATTAATATTTCAGATGCTTCATTTAAATCATCGGATAAAACATTGTTTTCATTCTTCAAAAGTATGATACGATAGTCGCGTAATTTTTCGACTTCATTTTTGCAAAATTATAGAAGTACTTTGAGGTAACCTTTATCACTTCTATAGCGTCGTCTTCTTCTTTCTCTGTATGGGTCTCAATCAGACCATGTATAACGCAATCTATACGCTGGAGTCTATCGTTTAATATTTTTCTGATGTTGTTGTCTTTGCAGTTTCTTAATTTTACAGTCACTCTTTTTCTCTTGCGGGACATTGATCCCTTTTGTCTCTAGAACCTGTTTCTCTTTCCTCTTTGTTGTTTTTTTAGGACATGTCTTTCCACAATTTCTAGCGTCTTCTGTTTTAGGGTTATTAGAATCTCTCCCGTTGTCTTGTCCTTAAAGGTGATTCTCCAGTCTATTGCTTCCATGCTGGATACAATACCTTCTCAATTTATAGGCTTGGAGTGAAAATTTAAAAAATTCGAATTTGCTTCTTTCTATAGTGCGTATTCTTTCCTTCCTGTTGTTTTTATATTGGTCGTTATTTCATTAATCTTGTGATCTGATATTATAGTTGGGGATATTTCTGTTATCAATTAAGTTGTTGTTTGGGAATACCAAACCTACATAGTTGCTTCTTCTTGTATTTTCCGTTATTTCTTGTTAACCTAAATTCATCAGCTAATGCTAGCAGCATTTTTGTCTGCGCCTGGTCTTTCCGTGTACCCCCCTTGTCTTGGTTTATACATATATTTCTTCCTCTCCTTTTATATTACATAAATGGGAAATTAAAATCACCGCACAGAATAATATCTGGGGTTGGGAAAGTGTATTACAATTAGTACCATGTTTAATTCTTCATCTTTTGCTGCTACTAATTTTATGTAGTTATTTGAAGTACTTATTTCTGCCATATGTTTTTCGTGTGTATAAATAGCACATCCTCCTTTTATACACAGTAATTCCCCGGTTAACGTTGGGGATGCGTTCCTGAAAACCACAGCGTTATAGGAAATAACATTAAGCGGCCGTCGTTTTACCAGTGAAACCTGTTATATTTGAGGATGCGTTCACGGACAAGGAAACTCAGAGGATATAAAACTTATTTATTACAAAAAGTACAAAAGAAACACAAAGTAAAGAGAAAATATACACTATACAGCCTACAGGGTGTTTCAGGTCGACCCTATAAGAAGCGACGAAGTATAATATGTTGTTTTATTGTTATTATTGTTTACGTACAATACTACACAAGATAGGTTCTACATGTTGATGTCATTACATTTTTTAGTTACGGAATTACTATGACAAACTTCAAATACCAAATAGAAACTACAAATTCCGCCAATTTCCATATTTCTAGGGTCGACCTGGAACACCCTGTATATTAAATATAATAGACATAATATATGTACAAAATATACAGAAGACTCAAACCGAGTTCATGCAGCCTTCGGAGACTTCGTCCCAAGCACACTCGATGTTCTGCAAGGCCTTATGGATGTTGTAACTTTTCCAAAAAGTCATAATGGTTTCCTTGTCGTCCGCATCCGTAGTTTCAACCAGTTGTTGAACGTTCTTCGCATATAGTAGGCCTTAAACGCCTTGGTCCATGGGTTGAATTAGCGAAGTCGTGTTCGGCGGCAAGAAAACGAGACGAACATTTTTGTCGAAATCACCCAAATTCGGTGGACGTCCAGGTACGTTGTCGATGAGGAACACAATCTTGAAGTCCAAATCCTGGTCGGAGCAATATTTTTTCCATTCGGGAATCGCGTAGTCGTTGAACTAATCGGTGAAAATCGATCCGGTAATCCACGCTTTTTTGTTGGTTTTCGAATGGACCGGAAGATGATTCGTGGATAAACCACTCAGAGCGCGTGGATTCTGGAAATAATAGACGCATAGAGGTTTCATCTTAAAGTTGCCAGCCGCATTCTCGCCCAGGAGTAACGTCTTATTCACGTTAAAAACTTGTCTCGAAGAATATCCACCTTCCTCGCTGATCTTCGACAGTTCTTCAGGGATTTTTTCGGCTGCATTGGTATCGGCACTCGCTGCTTCTCTAGTAAGCTTAAGGTTATGGAAGTTCTGACGTTTTTTAAATCGATTGAACCATCCGTGGTTGGGTTTGAAGGCTTCTCCGGACGAAGATTCTCCCGAGTATTCCACGATGTCGTCATAAAGGCTCTTGGCTTTGGCAGAAACAACGGCCAGGCTCAATGGAACGTTCCGTTCATGCTGGTCTTCCATCCAAAGTGCAAGCCGTTTCGCCATCGTCTCCATAGCCTTAAGTCTTAATCGCATAGTCAGGGCAAAGTTCAAGCGATTGGCGGATTCTGCAGAAGCACGAATTTTGTCTTCTAATGTTCGGATGGTTCTCACAGTCGCCGGTAAACCCAGAGCAGCAACGATGCCCACGGACGTTCTCCTTTATCGAAGCGATCAAGAACATCCAGTTTCGTGGTCAACGGAATTAACTTTCTGCTCTTCTTAGGAGTTTCCATACTTGAGGGTGACGACGAAGCAGTTCTTTTTTCAGCCATAATGCAGGTAAAAATGCTTTACTTGCTCTTTACTGGGCAAAAACTGATGAGAATTCTCTCCTGCACGCCGTTTAAATACTGCTCGGCGCGCGGGGAATTAACGTCAGGCGGAGTGCAGCCTCGGTGAGTGCCGAATTCTCTGGAAAATTCTCGAAACCACGTGGTGGCAGAAAAAAAAAAAGAAAACTGGAACGCAATAACGTTAAAGCGGATAATGAGGACAACGTTGTGAGAAATATCCACAAATAACTGATAACGTTAAATCGACATAACGTTAAGCGGGGACTCACTGTGTGTGTATACTGTATATATATATATATATATATACACAGTATATATATAATATATATATATATATATATATAATATATATATATATATATATATATATATATATATATATATATATAATATTAATATATATATAATTTAGGGTGATTAAAAAAAAATCAAAGTTTTTTTTTTTAATTGTTCAACCTGTATTTTTGTTCCCTATGACAAAAAAGTAGTGTATGCCAAATTTGGTGAATTTTAAATAAAATTTACTATGTGCTACCAGGCGTCAAAGTTTCCCTCTTTTTCAATTTGTTTGTTTTTACAACTTATGATTTTATGTTTAATTGTTTATATTTCAGAATTTTTAATTAATGGTTTATATACTAGCTTGCTTTTAATTGTTGCTTGGAACTCGTAATTTTGATACCAATTAATCGATTATGGAAGCTAGGCCTAACTCACCATCACCCAGTTGCTCATTTGGGAGAAGTTCTACAAGAAAAGAAACTGAAGTATGGCTAATTGGGCAGCCCTCTGCAGTACTAAAAACATCCGTATTACCATCAGAGAAGGAAATGATGGCCCTCTTCATGCACTACAGAAATATTAAAAGCAAGACATTAGAGAATCATGCTGCTCTACTGCAGATGATGTGCTAGCAGTTTGGAAAAAAGCAGGAATACCAGCAAAACAAAGAATACATGCAGTAGATAAAATTCAAGGAATACTGAAGGAATGACAGCTGCTTAAGAAAAACAAAGCAAACAAATTGAAAAGATCACAAAATTTAAATAATAAGCAAGAAAAATGGAAAGATAAACTGGAAAACTTATTTGACATTGCTCATGAGAATGCTATGCAGCTTATAAAAATAGAAGATGATAAGAAATTCTTGAAAATGCAACGTGAGAAAGGACGTCATGGAAAAATGGGTACCATTGATAAGGCTGTTGCTAAAAAAGAGCAAAGAGCAGCAGAAAAGCAACAACGTTATGAAAAGAGGAAAGCAGAAGAAGAGATCAAAAGAAAGAAGAGTGAAGAGGCTGTCATACTCACCAGTACATCATCAGAATCAGAATCAGAGGAGAGTAAAAGTGATGAATCTGGTTTCTGTGCTGCACAACCTTCAACATGGAAAAGTAAGGTTGGCAAACGTAGAAAATTGTTTGATGATAAATTATTAGGAAGTCTTGATGTTGCAAAATTGAGTGACAGAAATGCGTCTCTTTTTAATGCAAACAATCAGACATCGCTTGAATGGGACATCTGCGAACAAATAAAATGCATGTGTTTCAATACAACGGCAGCCAATACTGGTCCTAGAAATGGTGCAGCTATTCTTCTAGAACAAAAATTCGACAACGATTTATTGTGGCTGGCATGTCGACACCATATATTTGAAATTATGCTGGAAGCTGTTGTTTCAAAGTCTTTATCACCATCTTCTGGCCCAGATATAGTCCTTTTTAAGAAGTTCAGAGAAAAATGGTCAAGCATTAATAAGGAGGACTACGCGACAGCATTATCAGATCCGGATATCTATGAAAATATTCATGACATCAAAGATGACATAATTATATTTGCAACAAATCAACTAGATACATTCCAACCAAGAGACGATTACCTAGAACTATTGCAGTTAACAATTATTTTTTTCGGAGGTGAACCAAAAGGTGGAATCAAATTTAAACATCCAGCGGGACTTCATCGGGCTAGGTGGATGGCCAAAATTACATATTCATTAAAAATTTGTATGTTCAAATCTCAGTTCAAAATTTCAGTAAAAGACAAAAAAGGACTAAAAGACATCTGTCTATTTGCTACTCGGTTATATGTAAAGGCATGGTTTACAGCTCCTGTGCCATCTTGCGCTCCTCGTCTTGCTCTGGAATTATTACAGAATCTTGTAGTCTACAAACAAATAAATGACACAATTGCATTTGTTGCTATTAAAAAACTGTTAGGTCACCTCTGGTACCTATCAGAAGAACTGGTAGCCTTGGCCTTTTATGATGATGAAGTGCCTACTGAAACGAAAAACAAAATTGTAAAGGCCTTGCAAAATACAACAGAAACTCTTCCTGCAAAACGGGCTTTTCTAGATCCTGCACTTATTCCAACGAAGAAATAAGAAGATTTTGTCATCAAATACTCAAAGATTCTTTACAATAACAGAATTTAGTTCAAAATTTTTACTCAAACATGCTAAAGAATGGCATAATGATGAAGAGTATAACTCCGCTAAGAAATCTATCAAACAGTGGAAAGTCGTGAATGATATAGCGGAAAGAGGAGTAAAATTAATGGATGAATATAATAAAATACTAACACATGACGAAGATGAAAAACAATTCTTGCTACAAGTAGTGAAAAACTACAGGGCTGTTTACCCTGATAGAAAAAAAGAAACATTGATGAAGTAAGAACAGCTAATGTCTCAAATATCATGCTAGTTTAATTATGCATGCTTGTGGTTATGGTAGGACCTACGGGGGAGCTTTCCACATTAAAAAAAAGCAATGCGCCTTGTACTGTACCCCCTGGGTGGTGTGGAAAAATGTGACAATTTGAGTCGTTCTGTCAATTTTTAATTGCTGGTAGCAACCCCTAAAAATTAAAAATTTGCTAAAATATTTTAGGATAGTTGTTTTTATGCTGAAATGAACCATTTAAAGGGTTGAACACATTAAAATATTAAAAAAAAAATTTTTAACCCCATATTTGAATCACCCTAATATATATATATATATATATATATATATATATATATATATATATATATATATATTGCCTCGTTGGCACTATAATAATAATAATAATAATCATAATAATAATCATGTCAATTTGTTTAAGTTGTTACACTGGGTAAAAAAATTTGAAAAATTTTCTGTTTATTGTGATTTTTCTGTCGTTTCTTAATGATTTCGGGGAGCTGATTCAAAAAATGATATTAGTTTTGCTCTATCATCACCCGTTTCAAAAATATAGGTTATCACACTTTTCATATGGCAAAGTATATAAAGAAGGCTTACATAAATATTTTCTGAAAATAAAAACACCATTGGAAATTAATGTTTATTGAGCCAAAATTGTTTGACAAACCCAAAATGGTGCAAAAGATATAATATATATCATGAGGAGAACCGATAAGAGAATAACAAGCCTCGTCATGCAGTGTGCGTTCCTTAAAAATGCACTGAAAAACGCGACTTCCGCGTATGAACATTCTTATTCTTTCTGATCAGCGACCATACGTAGTCTCCCATCATGGAAGCATCCCAATGGCCCTGGTACCTTTTCTCCATCTTTTGAATATCTTGATGGGATCTTTCGCCATGTTCTTCGCTCAGGTTATCACGAAAAAAGTCTAGATGTGAATGCAGAAAGTGTAATTTTAAAGACATACGGCACCCCATTTTGCCATTGCACTTAATCAAGTTTGACACTAACTCCTTATAGTTTGGTGCTTTATGGTTGCCTAAAAACCCACGAACCACATCACGGAGAGCACACCAAGCCTCTTTTTCGATCGGAGTCATCTTGGCTTCAAGGTTCTTTGAATTCAACAGCGCCTTGACTTTTGGTCCTACAAAGATGCCAGCCTTGACTTTGGCCTCAGAGAGTTTAGGGAACATGACCCGAATCTGTTGGAAAACTTCCCCTCCAAAATCTAACGCAGTTACAAACTGCTTAATTAGACCCAACTTAATATGGAGAGGTGGTAGCAGAACTATGTCAGGCTTCACAAAAGGTTCCCTCAGTACATTGTACTTTCCTGGTTGCAGTCCTTCACGTGGAGGCCACTGAACTGTTTTATAGTGCTCAGTTGAAGCCCTGCTATCCCACAGGCAAAGAAAACATGAATATTTAGTAAACCCTCCTTGTAAACCTCACAGGAAACCAATCATTTTGAAATCACCACACACGTCCCAGTTATATTGTTCATACCTGATTTGAGTGAGCAGTTGTTTGACATTTTCATAGTCCTCTTTCATTTGAACAGAATGTGCAACTGGTATAGATGGATATTTGTTCCCATTGTGGAGTAGAACAGCTTTTAAACTCCGAGTTGAACTGTCAATAAACAGGCGCCACTCTGAGGGTATATGTGTTAACCCAATAGCTGTGAATAGACCATTAACCTCGCTGCAATAACAGAGAGAGCCATTGACATCGTAGAACCTTGCAAACTCTTCATGCCGCTTTCGGTACACAGTGCTCTTGCAGTCTTCTCCAAGCAAATTCCACTCTTTGAGTCTGGAGGTCAGAAGCTCAGACCCTGATTTCGTCAGACCCAAATCTCTAAATAAGTCGTCCAATTCCCTCTGATTTAGAAAGTGAGGGTTTGTACTGAAAGTTACTGTATATTCTTCATCATGACTGTCCTCACCAGCCGACATTTCAGATGAGCTAGCTGCATCCTCATTTTCAACCTGCAAAGTAAAGAAACAAAATATAGGCATAGCTATATATGTAGAAGAGCATCAGCACTAAGAAAAATCGACACATAATGACCCACAGTCTGTAAATACAGAAGGTAAAGTAATGGATAGATACCTGTTCTGGTGGATGTGGTATTGGGAGACCTTGTGCGATACTTGCTTGGGGTCTATGTAATAGCCACATACGTAGCAGAATATATCCGGCGAGTGTTTACAAGCTCTAGTTGCCATTCTCTTTACCAAACTGTACTACATTAATCATAACCTGCAGATATAGAGAGAAGAGTTATTAAATCTGCAACAGATTACAGATTCCAGAAAAAAGATGTATTCACAACACTGAAATAATGTTCGCAATAAAAAAGGATCGATAACACTCAAATCGTCAGCACAGAGAAGCACAGAAACACAGTACCTCGGTGCTGGTAACCATTAGACAAACAACCTGCTTTCGTTGTGTGGTCACACTTACTGACTTCTCAGACTCTGCGCTCTTCTTTATATAGCACAGTGGAAGTTTCGGGCAATTTCTAGAGCAAGAAACTGTCAACGAACATCCGGATTGTTCTCAACAATTCCTGATTATTCTGATATTGCTGCGCCCATAATAACATTATACTGGTAAAATATGAAAAATGGATTATCTCTGAAACCATTGATGATACACACAAACCAAGGCCAGATTTGGACTCAGTGCCCACAAATGCATACAAAAACATAAAAAATTCTATATAAACAGAATCAGTGTTACACAGTGTTATGATTGTTTGAGGTTTGGGTCACTATGATCTTTTCAGACCAAATAATGTTATTAATTAGGAAATTAATAGAGTACGTTTTATTAAATAAAATAAATTATATATAAGTGAGGTAAATAAAGGTTGTGGTTGTTTAAATGAAAGTTGTATTGAAATGTTATAAATGTGGACTTCAATATTATAATAACGTGCCAGGTAATGAAAGTTTTTATATAAAGTTAGGTGAATGACACCAGGCCAATGGGGCCTGTTACACGTTGTTACATGGTGGAATCTCTTGTGTCACTGGAGAACGAAGCGAGATGCGATCGAGGTGTCGCGGATGGGAGTCCCTTATAACGAGGTTGAGGTGTGACTTTCAGGGCAGAGAGAAAGCTCGAGTGAATGCGCGATGTGACGTCATCTTGGTCGTGGTTGTGTCGATGGAACAGTGGTTTTGTTGTAAAATAGAAATCGCGAAAGTATCTGAAAGTGTCTCTGTCGCTACATATATATAATTTTTTTCAGAACCTTGGACAAGGTGTTTTTTTTTTTAATTTTTCGCTTCAATTCGTACTGGTACGAATACACAATCGTCCAAAAATTTAGAACTTACTTCCGTTTCTTTTTCATCGTAATAGTGATAAATATTAAAAGTTATTCAGTTTTTCCCCTCCTGTAAAATTGTAGTTTATCTGCTTAAAAGGTTTTTCGGAATATCACCATCGATATACAAGTGCTCCAATCAAGTTATTAATTAAAAATACCTACATGGTAGTGGATTAAACTTCTTGGGTTATGGTTTCTTGCAGCTTCCAAACACTGTTTTCGCACGATACTGAAGGATCGAAATTGCCCTGAATCTTTTTCTCCTGTCACGTAATTATACTGTTGCTCTCAATAAAGAATGTCAGGAAATTTATTTTAAATTTGAGAATTAAGAATTCTACAGAAGATTCAGTTCAATTCAAGTTCAATTAAAGTTCAGTTCAGTTCAGTTCAATTCTGAATTATTAAACGTGAAAGGGGAACAGTTTGCGTCATTTGAAGACGAAGTAAAAATTTATGTCACGAGGTCCTTACATTCATCTTTAATGCTAATAATGTACCCTACACAGCAGAAATGGTATTGTATCTAAGTAAAATATTACTGTACGAATTCACAAGCAAACTACATGCATTATGCTGATAATTTCGTGATTACAAATCGCAAGGTTTTAAACGGATAACTAGGCAAATAATAATAATAATAATAATAATAATTTAGAATTATAATAATAATAATAATAATATTAATAATAAAAATAAAATTTCCGTTTTAGAGAACTGAAACGGTTGGACAGTCTCTCTCGTTCCCCCGTTCTCGGGTTGATAACAGAAACCGCAGATTTCCCCGCCGTTATCCGTGCTTATGGAATTCAGTCACGGTTCTTCTCGTGTTATTTCCGGAGACTGGATTCGCATTTGAGTTCTTCAGTTCTTCTTCATGCCGGAAATCGTTGGCTCGGAATTAGTTTGGTAGGAAGTGGGGTTTTATTAATGAACTGATAAATGTGTGTAGAAACTTTTTGCCATGTTAAGCTTATTCACTATAATCATCACTTTTTCATTAATCTATGCGCACGTTTTAATAATCAGTCAGGAGGGCCAGAAACCGGCACAGCGCTCAGGCCAGACGAACCCGGCCCATTGCATTAAACTCCTGGATTATTATTATTATTATTACCAGCACCATCGGGAGTCGAACCCTCAGGTTCACTTCGCTTACGGGGAAACGGTGTTACCCACTGAGCTACGGTCGCTGGCTACTACCTGTTTTACGCTTCCTAAATAAATATTAATGGTATTCCAAATGTCCAGGATTACATGGGTAGTTTCATAGTGTTCATGTCAACTATCGCCTGCCTCATAGGATCAACCACGGGTATTGGTTACTTCTTAACGCCCCTAACGGTTGGTCTCGCTATCAAATACACTTTAGCGATCCCCATTTACCTCAACTGGCTCGTAAGGTTCTTGTCCGATACGGAAATGTGTCTCAATTCCGTCGAAAGGGTTCAGCAATACACGAGACTACCGAAAGAATCTGATTATGGTATTCGAACGAAAGGTAGGAACACTGGACTTAATGTTATTTATTACGGAAGAATTAAAATATCAAATTCAACGACACAAGTCCATTGATCTCCTTTAGCTGTACTCATTAAAGTATCTTTACATACTTGATAAATGAGACATTTCAATGGTTTTTGTTTCATTAAATTATTTACAAAGCTGACAAAATATTTTTTTATGAAATGAATCAATTAAGTTAAGTGAATTTTAATTTTAATATTTTACACTTAATTGTAAGATTGATACAATAAGACAAATACGAGAGGTAAAGATTTTTAAAGCAAGAAACTAAAATATAGATTTTAAAGTGTTACATTTAAGTAATATTCAAAAAGGTTTTACTCTTTAATGTGCCAAGGTACTTCATTGTACAGTAATTCAGTATTAAATGTAAATGTAAATTACTGTAATTTATATTGCATTTATTTATCAAGTTTTTAGCCATTATTTTAGCTTATATGACACGCACCATGAATCTTGTCACAATTTTTTACAATATTCAGTACTGTAGATTGCATTTCACGTTAAATTCAACATTTTACATTGCGTTTACAGTGATTCACATTCACAAAAGTATAAGAAAATTCAATAAAACCAAAATTTTCTTTCTCCTTTTTTTTTATTTTCATTCGTATGAGGTAAAATAATGTTGGATAATTAATTGATCCATTTACCTTCAAACGATGGAAAAAAATGGGAAAATAAGACTCCAGCATTTGATCACACCGCGGTTAACTACAGTAATTCAGTTTACCAGAGTCTCTTTACCACGATAGTCTTTGCATGCCTGTTCTACTTGAAATAACGTATTGTTAACAATTTCAGCCACTTGTTGCCCCCAGAAAAAATGCAGATGCAGAGACACTTTAACGCGTTTGACTACCTTAAAAGAAACAGAGTCAGAGAACGCTTTGCAGAATTTCTCAAAGAACAGTGAAGGTCATTTGGTCTTTGAAAATGTGAATTTGTATTACGATAACAACAATGAGCCAGTTCTGTCTCAAGTTTCATTTAAAATTCCTGTAGGGCAGAAGGTAAAACGGATTTACTTTTTTTTTGTTTTTTTTTTTTAGTGCAAACTTCAGGCATGACCGTAGGCTAATGTTAACGGAGAATTAACCTCTTGCGCTTAACCTCCTCTTCCTTTCTCCGTGAATTGTTGTTCAAAAAGTAAGTTTACAAGGTTAATACCGGTGCATTATGCATAGTACAATAATGTTGTTGGTAGTACAATATTTTGTTAGGAATTTGTGACAACACTGTAAAGTGGCAACATCCAGGGTCACCACGAACCAAAAAATTCAAGATTGCACCATCAGCTGGTAAGGTGATGGCAACGATTTTTGGGGACCATCAAGGCGTTTTGCATGTTGAATTCATGCAAAAAGGGACAACAATAAATGCCACTTCTTATTGTGAAACTTTACAGCGACTCCGCACGGCTATCAGACGAAAACATCCCGGGTTGCTTCTGCAGGTGTCGTGTTCTTGCATGGCAATGCACGCCCTCACATTGCAAATCAAACGCTAATTTTTGGAATCATTCCACTGGGAAGTTATGGATCATCCCTCCCATAGTCTTGACCTTGCACCAAGCGACTTCCATTTGTTTCCAGCCCTAAAGGAACATCTCGGAGGTAAACAATTTCAAAACGATCCTGATGCAGAAGCGGCAGTACGAAACTGGTTAAAAACTAAGGGCCCTACATTTTACCCGACCGGCATCGGAAAGCTTGTCCCATGCTACGACAAATGTTTGAATCTGTTTGGTGTTATGTAGAAGAGTAATAATAAGTTGCTGTTAAAATACTTGTAATAATTACTTGCCTTGTAATAAAACAGTTTCTTCAAAACACCTTGTGAACTTACTTTTTGAATAACCCTCGTACTTTAAAGTTTTTACCTTCAGTATGGCAAATGATGAATTTGAGTCCTTGAAAGTGTAATTCAGAGTACTGAGGGCATGTAGATTTCTTGTTTTACCATGCATCGCATCTATGAGCACTGTGCGAAGCCTGATCTGTGTATAACATGCACTCATGATAATAAAAAGGCAATTGGTTGATGTATAGAATAGCGAATATGTTCATTAATTATATCATAAAATGGAGATCCCTAGGCAAGTTCTATAGGTTACGGGTGGTAAATTAACTTAAACATAGTCTAAATCACTTGACTTTCATCTTAAATTAGAGGTCTGGTCTTAACTTTAGCATAGGTCGAGATCCTACACTTAACTGTAAACTTAAGTAGTACTTATATTTTAGCCTTTTCCTTCCAGGTTGGAGTTTGTGGTCGCACTGGTAGTGGAAAAAGTAGCCTCCTGATGGGAATTTTAAGGATGGTGGAGCACCAAGAGGGAAACATTCTTATCAACGGACTGGACGTCAGGAAAGTGCCTTTAGCCACTTTAAGGAAACAGATCTCAGTTATTCCTCAGGAAGTCAACGTGTTTAAGGATACTGTTAGGTTAGTGCCAGTTTTGGAATGTAATGATGGGGTTGTTTAACTAAGGTCATATGACGGAGGGGACCTACGGCTTTATGCGGGATCAGAACCACGGGTCGCTACATAGTCTGGACATGGAGGACGATCTCCCATTCAACTACTGTCCGATCCACTGTCGCTTAACTTGGCTGGTCAACGGGAAGTGGTGTTACGGTATTGGCTACGACGCAGCCCTGCCAGTTTTGGAGTAGTGTTGTTGGTATGTCAAGGTAAAATGTTAGAAGTTCCTCTTTCTCTGGAGTTTGTAAAGCAAAGGGAATTTAAATAGGTTAGGTTAACTTACGTATTCCATGGTTATAAAATTATCATTATTGGGTTATTTGGAACTGTAATCAATTACTTTATTGGGAAAGTAAAAGGCGCCGTATGTTAAAAATTATGAATAATCGTAAAGTTTATTTTGCTGATGTAATAATAATGTTTGTGGGTGTTTAACCTACCTCGTAACGGCAAAGATCATGTGGCGGAGGAAACCCACAGTTTTATACGTGCAATTCGAACCACGGAACACTACGTCATCTGAACACGTTGGCTGAGGTAATGATGAAACTAAATCGTACGCAATCACGCCTTTTTTATAAGTGGAAATATTTACTGTTATAGGTTTTTATTGCACTCTATTGATCATAATTTGTCTCATTTTAATATCAGGTTCAACATGGACCCTGAAAATAAGAAGAATGATGAAGTTTTGTGGAGAGTGTTGGAGTTAGTTCAAATGAAAGAATTTGTAGCAAATTTACCTGAAAAACTGTGTAAGTTTAATGTAACTCAGTGGTATTACAGAAGTGTTTTTGGTAATGATAATCTACGTTGATGTGTGATTTAGTGTCTTCTTGACGTCACAGTAATATCACATCCATTTATGAACTTAAAAGGATTCACTCCCTTTCACATTATATGATGTTAACTTCAGCTTCATATAACTTTCAATAATAGTATTTTGGATTTTTTAATCTCCTTCGTAACGGCAAAGGTTACGTGACAGAGGAGGTAAAAGCAACCGCCCAGCTCTAGGCAACACTTGGGTTCAAACCCACGACTCAGCGGAGTCTCAGCCCTGCCGGGCGGCGCCCGCCCTGGCCGATCGAGCCACGGGACGTTCAAAAGAAGATACCTACGAATATATTATACAGCTTTACACGTGGAATCGAACCACTGGTCGCTACATCATCTGAACGTAAAAGACTGTCACCCATCCAGTTACTGAACAGACCCAACGCTGCTTAACCTCGCTGATCTAAAGGAAACGGTATTCTGACATAACCACGATGTAGCCCATATAATTTTAAATGTTCTTTTGCTCTAAAGTTACGGAATTTTTTGTTTCAAATGACAAACTAACCATGTTTACGTGTAATTTACAATTTAAACTCTTGTTCCTTTACATGAAACAGCAACTGGCATCGGGAACTTGACTTTAAGCGCTGGTCAGATGCAGTTGTTAGTGCTGTCCAGGACACTCTTAGAGGAAAGACGTTTGGTCCTGCTTGACGAATTTGCAGCAAATTTAGATCCTCAGATGGAGAGATATTTACTGAAGATGCTACAGCAGGAATTGCCTCACTCGACCATTATATCCGTATCGGTGAGTGTCGAAAGGAAACTTTAAGTTCGCATCAGTTCCAATTCTCAATAAAAAAATTTGATTGATTGATTGGCGAAATTTATTTTTAAATTATTGAAATTATTAGTATTTAAATAAATATATTCATTAACATGAAATACATTTAAGACATTAAAAACTGGCAATCACTTTTCTGAAACACGAATTAGTCGCTAAAATTGATTTGAATTAGAGAAATTGTATTATCATTGAGCTATAACCAATTTAGCTCCTCATGTGGATGACTCTCTTTCCAGCACAGTATTGTGAGTCTTATGAACTGCGACAGGGTGCTCGCTATCGACGAAGGAAAGTTGATCGAGGATGGATCTCCTTCGCAACTTTCTCAACGCTCTCACGGCATCTTTGCCTCCCTTCTTCGGTCTGCCAACAATTATTTTTCTCCCAGTAACTATTCCAACAACGCGTTTTCGCCGCTACCGTCATGAGACATGCTTGGCGCACCATGAATTGATTCAAAGTATTTTCAAGGAAAATTTTACCATAATGATATCCTATAATTCAAATTATCTGAAGAGAAGTATGGGAAGAGGAGATACCCAGATCTGAAGTGCCATTTTACAGTAACTTAACAAAGAAAGTCACTGAGTGAAAAATGATTGCAACTTTAAAGACTTTAACTTTTAGTCAAAGTATTTCAAAGCATTTTCCTAGTTGCTTTTTATTATTTGGACCAGAGACGACTCTATAACGGCCTTTAGCTAATTGACTGTCATTTTAATTTCTTTTACATTCAATGACTTATTTATTTTAACGACACGGTCATACTTTGAGTCCTTTTACCAAAGCATGGTACGTTAAATTCTCCTGTCAGAAGCTCTTAACCTATTCACTTCCTGCGATCGATATTTATTTGTATAAGAGTTGTAAAGAGTATATCGAATTATCGATATACAGTATGTATATCGAAAGTAGAAATACACGTCAAAAATGTCGTTTACTCATTCTTTCCTTTTTGTAAGAAAGCTCCCATTGGTCATTTTGAATATATATATATATATATATATATATATATTATATATATATATATATATATATATATATATATATATATATATATATATATATATATATATATATATATATATATATATATATATGCGCCTCGGTGGTGTAGTGGTTAGCGTCGCTGACTACGAATCCATCGGCCCCGGGTTCGAGACCCGACGGCAGCCGGCGCGCAGCAAAACCCAGCTGTTCATCCTTCCACACAATAAAGAAAGTGGTTGGTAGATAAATGGGTACCCTAGGTGGCCTAGTGGTTAAGACGCTGGGCTGCTGATGGGGCGTGGTTCGGATTCCACGTTAAACTGTAGGTCTAAGGTGGAGTGAAAAGCTTGACCTTCGTCAGAATGAACAATTCGGGCGGAAGCTAACCAAAGGTTATATATATATATATATAATAAAATTTTATATATATATAGGGTGCAACAAAAGTCCGTTCTCATAAGGAAATAAGATATAACAGAATTGATCTTGATGAGTTTGTACGTATTACGTGGCACTTGACCCCACTTGACTTCTTGTGGGGCCACTTAAAGTCCGTTGTTTATGAGTCAAGACCTCGAACGATCCAGCAGTTAAAAGAATTACGGATCAGTGTAGAAGAATTAGTGCGGAAACACTTCAAAACGTAACCGACAGCTTACAAAGACGAGTAGAAATGTGTCAACGGCTACATGGAATGCAATTTGAGCATGTACTGGATTAATTAGTAAGTTGATTGTGTTGTTTTTAATCTAGAGTTAAAACTATTTCCGTCTTCAATTCTGTTATATCTTATTTCCCTATGAGAACCGACTTTTGTTGCACCTTGTATATATATATATATATATATATATATGGGATGAATTTCACAATAAACACGTGAAATGAATGAATGCTGCAAACCCACAAGGAAAAAGAAAAACGATTCCAAGGCCTATATATATATATATATATTAGTGGTGGATCTTTAATTTCAATATCCGCGGATGCGGATATTTAGTTAATCTATCAATATAATATAGAATTATGAATATATGAAATAATTTTTCAAATTTCGTGATATTACTATTATGGCAGGCAATGCATAAGAATTAAAATTAATATTAATGTTTTCATTATGCTAAAAATAATAGCTTTCTCAAACGTTTCAGCCACAGAAAATTGAATGAAACAAGTTTCATTCAATTTTCTGTGTTACCAGGTATTTATATTTTGAGGTTTATATATTTGTTTGTTCATTAATAATTAATACTTTACATGAAATGTGCATGACTGGGCCTTATAAGCTACTGTATAAGCTAATTTAATTGTAAATTGCATAATTTATTAGAGGTAATATCCGCATAACATCCGCAGTCAGAAGTGCGGATGCGGATGCGGATATCCGGTCCACCACTAATATATATATATATATTATATATATATTATATATATATATATATATATATATATATATAGTGCGTTCGAAAAGTCTCTGCGCAGTCAACCAACACTTTAAAAAAAGCTTTTGACAACAAGTGTAGACGAGTTGCTCTGTGCCTGCAAAATGGTGGAAAACACTTTCAACACATGCTCTAAAATCAAAAGGTTATGTAATAAAATCACTAAATCATGGTTGAATGAAAACATTGTAGTTTTTCAATTTCCTATGCGTTTAATATAGCACAGCGGAGAGACTTTTCGAAAGCACTGTGTGTGTGTGTGTATATATATATATAATATGAAATCAAAATGTAATTTATGCTCTACAGTTTTATCTTGTCAAGTGACTTCATCATGAGTTATAACTCTAGTTTGAAATTACAGTACATAGATTACATGATAATTCTACTCATCTAATTCCTAATTAGCAGGATATATTACCCTTGGCACTAAGCCAACCCAGTATTTTATTTTACACACACACACACACACACACCATACGCTTAACTTATGTAACAAATATTCATCTTATTTAACAGAATTTCTACATTTATAAATTATAATCTATTTGTAAAGCGAAACGAACCTTCAAGAAAACTCCTCATCCTGCAAACATGAACACCTCAAAAATAATTTAGATATTGCAAAGAATCTTATGGCACACAAGATGGTCTTATTTTCCTTATCTCTTTTCTAACTGATGATGACAAGCATGAAAAAAATTCACACACACACACACACACACACACAGGGGCGTAACTAACGGGGGTGCATGTCCCCCCCAACTTTTGAACTGAGGGGGATAATATAGGTTTTGTCCCCCCTAACTTTTGATCTAAGTTAGCTTACGTGAAGGAAAATAGTTCTTGAAATAATCTATGATGAGTAAATCTTTAATTATATTAGTCCTATTAGTATGCTGGAAAGTATTACTGATTCAGTATTAATACTGCAGTGATAGATACTTTAATGAGACATCTAGTTATTTTTTACTTTAATTATTGCACATATTGTTTTCCTTTAATGTTAAGTATATACTTGATATACATAAGGTAGTTGTGAAAATGCCTCTTTGATTTTCCTATTACTATCATAAATATAGATCAGAGCTTTATTGAGACTCGAAAGGACTGGTATTTAGATATCATTGTTATATTCTACCGAAAAAATATACCTTGGAAGACCAAATTTAAGACATTACCTACAGGATAGCAGCACAGAAATTCAACCCAGGATTTTTCATCATTATAGTTGTCCCCCACCCCAACTTTTGAAAGCTAGTTACGCTCTTGCACACACACACACACACACATTCATCTATGTAAAAAATGCCAATTAATGTTGACAAAAGAAAATGAAAGATACATGATGGACTTTGTTATATTTTTTACGACACATCTTTTTTATATTCTCAAATATATATATATATATATATATATATATATATATATATATATATATATATATTATATATATATAATATATATATATATATATATATTACTGGGGGGAGGTCCATGAGTTAGTGCAGTGTTTTATTTATTCATACACTAAGTTAAATGACATACTCTATATATATATATATATATATATATATATATATATATATATATATATCTGTATAATGAACAAAAGGCAAATAAATGAGTAGTAAGGATAAAAAAACACTATATATCTTCTCTGCAACATTCAATGTAATTATATAAACTAAAAAAATATTGTTAAACAAGGTTGGCAGCTGCCAAATATTATCCAAAACTAAAAAAAGATTACATTTATAAATAAATGTGTCGATCTGCGTACCACACGCAAATCAGTAATTCTGAGTTTCGAGTTTAATAGGCCTACTATGTTGTGAACAATGTTAAAACATTTGCATTTAATAAATTATAGTTTATTATAGTTTGCATTTGCTGAACCAATTTTAATGTCCGTTCTTTCAATATTATTTCTAAGAGCAATGAAAACTTAAATCTTTAGGGATACTTCTCTAATTTTCTTTTAATAGAAATATTAGAGTGAGTGTAGTTTACGTCCCCCTGAAACAAAAGGGGACATAAACTACACTAGGTCAAAGTTGGGGAACGCAAACTACACTAAAATAAGGTAGGGGAACGTAAACTACACTTCGATAATGTAGGGGAACGTAACCTATACTAGGCACCACAGGGGGACGTAACTACATTTGCTCCGAAATATTAAATGAATTACATTTTTTTTATTGACTTCCTTTCAATTTGTCATTTAAATATTTTTTTGTCCGTAAGTGTACAAAATAAATGGAATAATATAATATATACACACACAGTATATATATATATATATATATATATATATATATATATATATATATATACACACACCTGCCCATGCAATAACCATGTATCCATTGATACTGTACTTTTTTTTATATTCTCGTGCGTAGTTAGGTTATGATTAAGGGTAAAACTACTTTAATTGCAGGTGTATCAGTTAAATCGCAAAATTTCTACGAGTGGTAATGATGATAATATAGCGTAGGGCTACTCAACTGGCGGACAAGCAAGCTTGAATCCCGCTATTTTAGTCTGGACTAAATTATATATAAATTGTTTTGGGGAGAAGAGCAATATTTTACTTTACTATTAGATATTTTATATTTAATACCACTGTACTGTATTACTGTTCCGTACTATATTATTTTGGTAATATAGGTATTTATAATTAAAATATGATAAGGGAAATATTTTGTTTCAATGCTTCTCTACAGGGTACTTGTTAGACGGTATATGCTTGGTGAAAAATAAAAAAAGCCCCTGGACTACAGCTCGAACCTGAAGTTAGTAGGAGGCCTAGGCTGAGAGAGAGTTGAGTAGCCCTGATATAGCGGGTAAAGTTTTCAAAATTCGGACGGGTGCGGGTGTTGGATTAACTAAAACTAGGTAAAAAGACTTGTGAAAGGCTGAAATTAATGATATGTTTCATAATTCTTTATTATTGAACATTAATTCCTTGTTTTTATAGTTTTTACTATATTATTTATTACAATTTAAATCTTTCAAAAGCTATTTAGGAAACGTTTTAGTGAACCGTCCTCAAAAATTAAACACAAAAAAAGCTAGTGTATTGTTACGTATTCAGAAATCAGTAATATTCAATGTTTAGTTTAACAAAATAAAAGTAATAAGGAAACCTTTAAATAATTAATTCATTAAACTCGTACACATGTACAAAAAATGTGAAATACTCGTATTAAAGTATCGTGTTTTAAACAGAATAAACAAAGCGACTTAACTTTTGAAGCACGAATGGTAGGTCAGTTCTCCAATAAAAATTATAAAACCCAAAAGACATCCCATGAAGAAAATGAAAAAGATTCCTTGCAGATGGCTGATGCTCAGGCTAACGACTTTCTCTGATTCGGTAGATTCCACGTTTTTGTCTGGCTTTTCTTCCTTTCTACGCTTCTCTCGCAAACTTTCAAGTTTTTTCTGAAGTTATGCAAGTAATGTAAAACCTTTACAGGACAATGAAAATTTACTGCATAATATAGTGCTTCAAAATGCTACGATACAAGAATCTCTTTCAAATCGGTGCAAAATGCTTAGGCTGGATTGAGAAGTAGGTTTAATTTAATTGCACTTTCATTAATATTTTTCACATATATTTCTAACATTTTTGTATACTTGTATATATGGGTAAATCTTAAGGAAAGTTATAACGCTTATAACGTATTGCACAAAAACAGTACTCTTGAAAAAAGTGTTATATTGTTACGTAGATTACGGCCACATAATTTTCTCGAAATTCAGGTGATGACATCTTAAGATTAACCTATATACTCGTATGTTACAGTCAATGTCTAAAATAAGGCAATTTGTAAATTGACTGAAATTTTAGGCAATGTGTCGTATTGTGATACACACAAAACCTAACCTAACTTAACTTTTCTGGTAATGCTGCATATGTATGCCTACTGGTATTTCCCAATATGTTGCCTTAAAATTCATTAGGTTAGGTTAGGTTTTTGTGTGCATCATAATTTGACACATTGCCTAAAATTTCAGTCAATTTACAAATTGCCTGATTTTAGACATTGACTGTAATATATATATATATATATATATATATATATATATATATATATATATATATATATATATAGGTCATCCCATAAGTAATGTCGTTTTTTACGATAGATTAAGTTTAAACTAGTCCTACTCAGTTTAAGCATAAATTTTCCGAAGGTTATATCTAAGAGGAGATCTATCGTGTTTCGCTACATACTTTAGAGAGCTTAACCGGTGAATTCGTGTGTTTTGCTTTATGTGAACCCCTCATAAACATGGCGGTATCAGAAGAGCATATCAGGCATATAATGCTTTACGAGTTCAAAAAAGGGAATAATGCTACTGAAGCAACGCGAAACATTCAGGACGTTTATGGCAACGATATTCTGCATCTGAGGAAATGTCAAAGATGGTTTCAAAAGTTTAGGAATGGTGACTGCTGTTTGACAGATGCAGCACGCTCTGGACGCCCTGCTGTTAGCCGCACATGAAGAAGACTGTTCAACAACTGTCGAAGAATTGGCCCAGAAACTCAATTCATCCCCATCCACCATCCATCGACATTTGCAACAACTCGGGAAAGTGCCTAAGTTAGGAAAATGGGTGCCACATGAAATGTCGGTCGACAATCTGAGGGTGCGGGTAAACATTAGCGCAGCTCTTCATTCCCGTGAACTCCAAGATCCGTTTTTGCATCGTTTAGTAACTGGTGATAAAAAGTGGATACTGTATCAGAATGTTAAGCGTCGTCGACAGTGGGTTTGTGCCGGAGAACCAGCGACACCACAGCCAAAACCAAATCTTCACCCTCGGAAGGTGTTGTTTAGTGTTTGGTGGGATAAGGGTGGTGTATACACTTTGAAACCTTACCACACAACCAAACAATCACCGCTCAAGTCTACTGTCAACAACTGGATCGATTGAACACTGCACTAAAAGAAACGAGACCTTCTTTGGTTAATCGAAAAGGAATCGTGTTCCACCACGACAACGCACGTCCTCATTCCGCTCGGATCACTTCTGCAAAAATTGAGGAGCTTGGGTGGGAAATACTTCCACATCCTCCATATTCTCCAGACCTTGCGCCTTCAGATTATCTCTTCAGGAGTCTGCAAAACTATCTTGACGAGAAACAGTATACTTCTTTAGATGACCTGCACACCAGTCTTTGTACATTTTTTGCCTCAAAACCGCCTGAATTTTATAAACATGGCATTGAAAAGCTTGTAGGACGTTGGCAGAGTGTCATTGATTCAGATGGAAAATATATACTAGATTAAAGTTTTTTTTTTTTTGCCTTGAAATTCCGATCTAAAAAACGACATTACTTATGGGATGACCTGATATATATATATATATATATATATATATATATATATATATATCCATTGAGCTCAAACCCATACCTCAACATGACAACATAACTGAATCGTTACGAAAGTCGAAAGATAACGTGGAAAACTGTTTTATATAGTGTGCAAATGATTATAAAGCAATAAATAATTGTAGAGCTTCATTTTGGTTCATATATATTTATTGCTTGGGTCTGGTTAGGTTAGGTTAGGTTAGAGGGTTAGGTTAGGTCCGATTAGGTTAGGGTTAGAGAGTTAGGTTACCTGTGGTTAGGTTACGTTGTGCCCTCACCAGTAAATATTTTTCTGGTTACTTTTGATGTACGAGTATTTTGAAGAAATTTTACCTCCGTTTCTTTTCTAAATTGCGATTCTTCAAATATAAACACTGAAAATATCTCAAAAACTGCTCATTTGCACAAGAAACGGATGTCAGATTCTTTCAAAGCACATCAAAATTCACCAGAAAAAATATCTTCTGGTCATTAATTGCCGGTTTGAGTTCAGCGGATTAGTTACCTGTATATATTTATTACATATTTATACAGAATTCACTTTGTTGTCCGTGAATGAGGAGCAGTCCATAATCGCAGATAACCCAATTTAACTCAGTATACCCCGCCGTGGGTGGGTGGTACAGCTACTGTTGCCCGTCACCACTGACTAGCCTCCCACCTCGCGCGCCACCACACACAGTATTATTCTATTACAGTATTATATACAATTAAGTAGTTTGTACTCACCACAAGACGTGAAAATCTGCTAACACCGCGCGGAGAGGCACTGACTGAGGCGCATTGTGGTGGGATGGCGGGAGGCGGTTAACTTGGTGACATGTTCACGGATAAGTGCACAATGGTCGCAATTAGTAAATCCCGGTTAACTCAATTCACGGTTGTGTGAATCAATGATAACATTGTGAGTACTGTAATTTAATATCTATATATAAATAAAAAAAAAAAGCGGTTTTGAGAGGAGTTGAGCGAAGTAACAAATATCTCTTTCACTCAGTCGCCTGTTATGATTGACTGCTAGCATAAAGTGGGTGGAGCTAATATCTCTCGCTCAGTCGCTCGTTAGGGTCGGATCTATCAAGGTGAGCGGCGTTAAAGATCACGAAGTGATCACAAGCCCTACCTGTAAGGTAGGGAGCCGAAGGCGCGGCTTGTAATTCATACTTTCACATTTGACTCAGTACCAATTATCTCAAAGATAAAAAAGAAGAAATTGAACCCCAGGTTAATGCTCACCTCCCGCCACTCACATCATCATTTATGGTCCTATAGTAAAAGTGCTCGAAGTGACAATTGCCAGTTTAGTACAACCTAACCCAACCTATCCTTAACCCTTAATCCATACCCATTATAAAAGTTACGCTTGCAGTACCTGGGTACTGGTGTACCCCAGTACTCCAGTAGGGTTTAAGGGTTAAATTAACAACCTAATCTAATCTAATCCTACTCCAGAATATTGCGGAATTCTAAGCGACAATTCCTTATCGCATAATCCTCGAATCAGCGCTAATTATACAGTGTGCTAATGCAGCAATGGGTGAATCAAAGCCTTCCTATATCTACTGTAGTTGTTGGTTAGCCGATCAGCCTACAATGATCGAGCAAGCCGGCGGCACGCAGGTAACCGATCGCCCTCTCTGGAGTGGACCAGAGGTTCAGCGCACTAGTGATGTTGTGTTGTGTTCTATGTTGGGCTAGAGCGGTACAGTCTGTCATAATATGTTCAATTGTTTGTGGTGTGTCCTGGCACAGGTGGCAGGTGTCGTCTGTAGAGTTGTCTAGTCTGTGTTTATATGCCTGTAAGTTGGGGTGATGTCCACATCGGAATCGTGCTAAGTTAACTCGATTCGATCTGCTCAGGCTGGTCTCTGACCTGTCAATGGGTGGCGGCTTCGCACCTAGGACCGTATTCGACCGAATCTTGTCAGTGCTTTGTGGGTTAGATGTGTGTGTGTATGTGTTTTCTGTATTGTGTTATGTCTGTAGGGCGTGGTATGGAATGGAGTATTTGGTTATAATGTCTTTCTGGTGTTACCTTAATGGTGCGAGGTGATGGTGCATGATTATACATGTAGTTGTCGCTTCTGCCAGAATTGTGTTCCCCTCATGTTTAAATGTTCTCTAATTTTCAGTATTTTTGTTTCTGTGTGCAGGTGTTCTATTGGTGTTATTTAAGTACAGCCTGTAATGATACGAAGTGCGTTGTTTTGTATTGTCTGTAACGTGTTCATGTGTGTGTTTGGGATAATTGGTGCCCAGCATGGGCTAGCATAGTCCATAACTGGGCGAATATATTGTTTGTATATGAGTGATGCTGTTTCCTGCTGTTGTCCAAAGTTTGTGCCTGTTAGTACCGTAAGCGTATTAAGTCTTGACGTACATTTGTTTTTAATGTCCTGAATGTGGTTTGCAAAAGATAATGATGTGTTGTATGTGACCCCAAGTATCTTGGTCCTGTGAGTGTGTGGAATGTTGATGTTGTTTAGTGTAAGCTGTGGAGTTATCTGGTGTTCTTTTGTGTTGCTTGTTAGCAAGGTGATGGTTGATTTTGTGGGCGCTGCTTTGATTCCATTGTGTGTGAGCCAGTCTTGTATACTGTTTATGTATGTTTGTAGGTTATTTGTAGCGGTGTCGATGTGGGTGGATGTTAGAGTGATGTCATCTGCATATGATAACAAGGTAAGCTTGTTATCTATGGGTGTTGGAATGTCATGCATGTATAAGTTGAACAGTGTTGGTGAGAGAACAGAGCCTTGAGGGACCCCGTTCGGAAAAAGCTTGTTTTTGGATGACTTGCCATTAAATGTGACATGTGCATATCTTCCTGAAAGATAGTTGCTCAGCCACCTTTTGGTGTTATTGTTCATGTTTGTGTTGAGTATTTTGTTTATGAGAGGGAAGCGTGAGATAACATCAAATGCTTTACTAATGTCTATTGTTGCTAATAGTGTACGTTGAGCTGGTCGTCTAGAGTTGATGCCATCCATGATGTGCTGCGTGAGGTTAGTGAGTAATGTCGATGGTTGAGTGGTGAGGTCTGAATCCATGTTGAGTTGGCGATAGTGGTATGTGCGGGTTGGTGATTTGTAAGATTAGTCTTTCTGTTACTTTGGAAGGTGTGCATAGTAAAGTAATGGGTCTATAGGAAGGTGGTTCTGTTGGATTTTTGTTTGGTTTGAGTAGTGTAATAATTTTGCCTTGTTTCCATATGTTAGGAATAATACAGTGTTGGTATGAATATGTGCTGATGTTTCTGAGAGCGAGTATTCCCTGTGGGCCCAAGTGTTTAAAGTGTATGTTAGATATGTTGCCTGATCCATTAGCCTTCGAATTATTAATGTTTTTGATGATGTTGGTGGTCTGGTCTGTATTGAAGGGTGTAATGGTCGTGTCGAGTCTGTAGGTTTTCTTGTGTCTGGCTGTTTGTCTGTCTGCGTGTTTCTGGTTGTTGTCTCTGTTTAAGTGACTTATCTTTGCGTAGTGATTAACTAGAATGTTAGCTTGTTGTGTATGTTGGGATATTATTTTGGCTGCGACAGATAGCCGCGTGTGAGGTGTGAATGCCGCTGTTAGAGTGGTAATGCTGTTTATAGTCTTGTATAGCCTGAATGTATATGTGGAGTGGTTTATTGTTGTTATAAATTCCCTAAATGTTTCTGTTTTTTTTTTAAGTGTGTTGTTTATTTCTGTGTTGAGCTGTTGTATCTGCTGTTTTATGGCTTCTGTGTGTGGTGTTTGTGTGTTATGTTTGAGGTTGTTACGTTGCCTTATGAGATGGGCTTTTTCTCTAGTGTAATTTGGGTTGTATTTCCTAATGTTGCCCTTGGGTATGTATTTGTTTGCATTATTGATGATCTGATTGAATGTCTTGAGTGTGTATTGATGTTTATGATGGATGTGGTGAATTGTTGTTCAGTCTGTGTTTTGAACTGTTCCCAACCCCTATATCTAGTTGGTCTGCTTGCATTATAAAAATAAAACGTGTAAATAATTTCATACAAACGATTTTCAACCTAAATTTTTAAGTCAGTGAGCCCTTAACATTTATTTTAAGCTCACGATCCGCTTAGATTTTGAGTACAACTTCACAAAGTTGGTCTCAGTGACTTTGGATGTGAAACTGAAAATTTTCATGACTGGTATGTGTGTAAACTTATGAAATGACTCTTTTTTCCTCGATTTCACAAAGGAGTATGATTTTTTTTTGTACAAACGTAGCCTGATTAGGTATTGGTATAGGCTTTACTTTAAGTTCCGTAATACAGTAGACACTATCGTTGGCACAGTCATAGTCGAATATACTGTATTAGCGAGTCATACTATGATAAAATGAGTACAGTATACGATAATCTACCACTAACGCTTACTATTTACAATTACCTTACTCTACACTTTTTACCCCTTAAAAATAATGAAAAGTGATATTGTTCTTGCTTCCTCTAAACTGTATGTTATTACAACCGTAAAAAGCGCAATATGTAACAAATCCGGGCCCTAATTTGAAATTACCAGCCATTCCAAAAGTGTCCCCACAACGTCGTTTTCTTAATTAACAGGTGTTAAATGAAACTTGCAATTTGTAAAGGTTCCAGGTTCCAGAAATTGCTCACTTGATCCTGCGGATCAGCACACGTTTCCGGTGCAGAGCCTCTACATTTTATCTCTTATTATGTACTTAAACCTTTACTAGTAACAGAGTCTTCTAATTTCCATTATTTTTACAATATAATTTTTGATACATTCTGTTATTTTATATTCTCTACTCCCATTATCTCCCCCACTATGTTTCTTAGTTTTTCACAATGAAACAAGTTGTAGTGAATACTCTTATTTTAGTTTAAAGATAAATGTTAATTTTACCGTCTTGAATTTCGGAATAGTATAAATTCATTTTAAATTAGTTACCCCATTATAATTCAATTGTGAACCACATTAATACTAATTTTATGTATACTATATTATTTTATTGTATGTAAACATAATTAATTATATATCACAATTGTCAGTTAATTATTTATATTCAAATAATTATTTTAATCTAATACCATGTCCATTTTACAAATAAATAATAGAAAACCAAAGGTTATATTTTCCACCTTTGGTACTGTCGCAGTTTCGCCTAACGGACTCAATACGGCTAGTGAGATAATCACTGGTTGGCACTTAACTAGCGGCAGTGCTTATGGCTACATCATCCAGGTTAACCTATACCGGATAGATGCGCTACGGTCCCAAGCCGTAGCTTGCCTAGGCCAACGACGACGACGTAAACCAACAATTGGTGACCCCGGAGCTGGATTACCCCTTCTACCCGAACGACTAGGATTAGACTGTAACGTCGTTCGTGCCCATCACCCCCTTCACCCGAACGACTAGGACTAGACTGTAATGTCGTTCGTGCCCATCACCCCCTTCACCCGAACGACTAGGACCAGACTGTAACGTCGTTCGTGCCCATCACCCCCTTCACCCGAGCGACTAGGACCAGACTGTAATGTCGCTCGTGCCCTCTGCCCCTCACCCCTGCCCGTGCGCTCTGTGCCTGCGCTCGTCTCAACCTCCACTCCTTCGTTGGTAACTTGTCGTCTTGCTTGTACGTCAGCAAGCATAGGAGAAGATGCCTGACGACGCTGGTGCCATCTCCCACTTGAGCGTAAAGCTCCCCGTCTTCTGGCCGGGTGTCCATTTATTTGGTTCCACCAAGTGGAATCACAATTCAACTTGGGAAGGATCACCGCTAGCAGGACGAAATACGATCATGTTTTGTCCTCTCTACCAGCGAGCATCATCTCTGAAGTCCGTGACGTCATCGTATCTACTTCCACGAGTGAGGACCCGTACAACGATCTGAAGTCTGCCATCCTGTGCCGCACCACTGTCTCCGAGCGTGAGAAACTACATCAGTTAATCTCAAAAGAAGAACTTGGAGACCGTAAGCCCACTCAAATGCTGAGGGCTATGCAGTGCGCTCTAGGCGAACGCGCACAAACCTTCGATAAGGACATCTTTAGACAGTTGTTCTTGCAGAAACTTCCTCCATCAGCTCAGCGTGTCTTGGCCACTATGGATCCTGCTACTCCAGTTGATAAACTAGCAGAAACTGCCGACAAAGTAGTGGAGATTGACACAGCTCCGGTCAACAACGTGAACACACAATCGGAACTGGAGTTGAAAGTGAAAGAGTTAAGTCAACAACTCAACCACGTTTGTTCTCTGCTACAAAATCAACGGCAAAGAAGCCATTCTCGGTCAAGATTTACGAAGAGGCATCGTTCGAGTTCCGGGAAGATCTGCTTCTACCACTCGAAATTTGGAAAGAAGGCTAGGAAGTGCATCTCCCCTTGCAATTTTTCGTCGGAAAACCCCAGCAGCGAGTCCTAATGGCGTCTAGTACTCGCACTGCCAACCTGTTATTCATAAAGGACAGGAACTCTGGTGTCAATTTCTTGGTCGATACCGGAGCGTCAGTCAGTGTATTCCCTCAAAAATCTGGTCATACGCACTCGGAATCTCCGCCTCTATACGCTGCTAACGGTTCACGCATACCCACGTACGGTACTCAGTCGCGTGAACTAAACTTGGGCCTTCACCGATCCTTCAAGTGGATTTTCATCTGTGCTCAAGTGCGGCATCCCATAATCGGCGCTGACTTCCTCCAGCATTTCAAACTCCTGGTGGATCTTGACAAGCGACGCTTATGCGACCAGGCCACACTGCTTTCTGTTCTTGCCAAACAGGTTGCCCTTCCGGACGCCTCGAACTCTGCACTTTCCCTCGTTCCCCCTAATTCCATGTACCAGTGCCTTTTCCAGCGATATCCAGGAATTCTTCAACCTATGCAGATGGGTGATACCATTAAGCACACCATTACCCATCACATTACAACAAAAGGTCCCCCTGTGTTTGCAAAACCCAGACGTCTTGCCCCGGACAAACTGAAAGCTGCCAAATCGGAATTCCAGCTTATGATGGATCTTGGGATAATAAGACCTTCCAAAAGCAGTTGGTCCTCTCCCCTACACCTGGTCCAGAAGAAGTCAGGAGACTAGAGACCATGTGGCGATTACCGGTTTTTGAATTCGACAACCATCCCGGACCGATATCCGGTACCAAATGTCCAAGACTTTACTTCTCTTCTCCACGGCAAATCTATCTTCAGTAAAATAGATCTCGTTAAGGCTTTCCACCACATTCCCGTAGAGCCTTCGGATATTCCCAAGACTGCAGTTTGTACACCATTTGGGTTATTCGAATTTGTGAAGATGCCGTTCGGGCTACGGAATGCTGCGCAAACCTTTCAGAGGTTTATAGATGAGGTCACCAGAGGCTTAGACTTTGTTTATGCCTACATCGATGATTTGCTTGTGGCCAGCTCAACGGAAGAGGAACATAAGGAACATCTTTCACTCCTCTTTCAACGCTTAGAACAATACGGTGTTACTATTAATGCATCTAAGTGTGTGTTTGCCAGCCAACCTTGGAATTTCTTGGTCACACGATTTCGCAGCACGGAAATTACCCCCTTCAGGACAAGTGTGAAGTGATAAAAAATTACCCAATGCCAAATAATCAGCGTGAGTTACGTCGGTTTCTAGGTTTGGTAAACTATTACCACAAGTTCATTAAAAACTGTGCCAGTGTTCTTGCTCCTCTACACGCTATGATCACACACAAACGCAAGGTAACGAAATTGGTATGGTGTAGCGATAGTTTACAGGCGTTCGACAATGCCAAAAATGCTATCAATAGTGCATTGTCTCTGTCATTTCCTATCAGTGATGCCCCCCTAACTCTGACGGTCGATGCATCAGATGTTGCGATCGGTGGAGTGTTGGAACAAACCATTAACGGTCAACAAGCACCCATCGCGTTTTACTCGAAAAAGCTGCAGCCAGCCCAAACGCGTTATAGTGCTTTCGGACGTGAACTTCTTGCTATTTACTTAAACGTGAAGCATTTTCAACATTTCCTTGAAGGCCGAGAGTTTTGTGTTTTTACCGACCACAAACCTTTGGTCACTGTCTTCAATAAAAACAGCTGTAACCACTCTCCCAGAGTCATCAGGCAACTCGATTATATCTCGCAATTTACCACAGATATCCGCCACATCAAAGGTGTCTTGAACACTCCAGCGGATGCACTTTCAAGAATAGAGATTACTTCTGTTACCCTCAGCTCTACACTGTGGAATGCTATTGCACAGGATCAAGATAAGGATACGGAACTACAAGACCTGCTCAGAGAAGACTCCACTCACTCACTTTCCCTCAAGAAAATGAGTATGCCAGGATTGTCTGTGCCCCTCTATTGCGACGTATCAACAGCTGCTATTCGCCCTTATGTCCCTCCATGTCACAGACAAGCAGTCTTCACGGATCTTCATAAGCCCTCCCATCCTGGTATCCGTGCTTCGCAACACCTGGTTACCTCTCGCTTTGTTTGGCCCTCGATGCGGAAGGATGTCAAACATTGGACCAAAACGTGCCTTGCCTGCCAGCGTGCCAAAGTCCAAAGGCACACCAGGTCCCCCTTTGACGCATTTCCGCCCCCATCCCAGCGATTTGAGGTAATTCATGTAGACATTGTTGGCCCTCTTCCGGTGATTCAAGGCCAACGTTATCTGCTCACCTGTCTCGACCGCTTTTCCAGATGGCCTGAAGCCATCCCACTTCCTGATATCCAAGCGGACACTGTTGCAAGAGCCTTTCTTCATGGATGGGTATCAAGATTTGGATTGCCGACAAAAGTCATCACTGACCAAGGTCGCCAATTTGAGTCTTCGCTTTGGAAGAAGTTTACCAGCTTGTTGGGTACAGTACATGCGCATACCTGTGCGTATCATCCGCAAGCTAACGGCCTCGTCGAACGCTTCCATCGCCAGCTGAAGTCATCCCTTATGTGTCACGAAGACTCCCATTGGATGGATAAGCTTCCACTCGTTTTGCTTGGTATTCGCTCTGCATTTAAGAGTGATCTGAAGACTACAGCGGCTGAACTAGTCTATGGAACAACACTGCGGCTACCAGGTGGCTACTTCACTGCAGGGGATAAGTCATGTGATCCTACGGAATTCGCTCAAACACTTTCCTCTCACATGCAGTCCCTTCAGCCTGTTCCCCCTCGATTGACTAGCCAACAGAACATCTTTGTTTCCCCAGCCCTCCAGTCTTGCACCCACGTTTTCGTTCGTGTACCTCTCCCAAAACGGCCTCTCCAATGTCCATATGACGGGCCCTATGAAGTTCTCCGACGTACGCGCAAATCATTTCTCATCCAGCGCGGTTCCAAGGTCGACAAGGTTTCTATCGATCGTCTTAAGCCTGCGTTTTTGGAATCAACCTTAAGTGAGGTACAAGTAGCTACCAAAAAGGTCCAGAGGAAATCTGTGTCGTTCGGAACTCTTTGAACTTCCTCTCTGGTGGGGGAGTGTGTAGTGAATACTCTTATTTTAGTTTAAAGATAAATGTTAATTTTACCGTCTTGAATTTCGGAATAGTATAAATTCATTTTAAATTAGTTACCCCATTATAATTCAATTGTGAACCACATTAATACTAATTTTATGTATACTATATTATTTTATTGTATGTAAACATAATTAATTATATATCACAATTGTCAGTTAATTATTTATATTCAAATAATTATTTTAATCTAATACCATGTCCATTTTACAAATAAATAATAGAAAACCAAAGGTTATATTTTCCACCTTTGGTACTGTCGCAGTTTCGCCTAACGGACTCAATACGGCTAGTGAGATAATCACTGGTTGGCACTTAACTAGCGGCAGTGCTTATGGCTACATCATCCAGGTTAACCTATACCGGATAGATGCGCTACGGTCCCAAGCCGTAGCTTGCCTAGGCCAACGACGACGACGTAAACCAACAAAGTGTTCTGTCGTATCATTTTCTCTCCTGCATACTAGGGTGTGTCACTTTTGGACTTGTTTTGAAAAGTTATGGTGCTTACCTCTTATATTGTGACAAATTGACCAAAAACAATGAAGAAACCAAACAAAAGACAATCGGGTAATATTTAGGGTCCCCGCCCCCCATTTGAAAAATAAGTCCCCTATTCACACAAAAAATGGTGATTCTTGGAGATATTTTTGGTCATAGTTTCCTTACTAATCATCGTATTTCAAAAATTTTGCTCCCAAAATGTAGAAAATAACGGTATCCTCTTATTGTGAATGTTTTAAAACTATTTCAGTTGTATACGGTGCTAATATTTGAGTGGACCTTATGAAATTTTTCCCTCTGTTTTCATTTCTATAACATTTATTTACAGTATTTCCAGGTTTTATCTACAAAAAGTATGCAAATATAACCAAATGTATGATAAATTTGCTTTTCTTTCAGAATTCTATTATAGATTTGCTTAATTTCATAGTTTATTAAAATTAGTCAATAGTCATGGCTAACAGTAAGCCAATATTAAGAACAGACCTAAGAAAATATGATTCTTTATTGGGAAAGTCAGTGGAAGACATATGCGCAAGAGAAGGAAGCATGCTTCCAACGAATAGTGAAGTTCTCAGTCACTTTTTCTTCTTGAGAAGGGATCAAATGAAAATCGACAATGTGTCAAAGGAAGAAAATATTTTGAGAGTATTAGATAAGGTAGAAAAGGTGTGGATTATGGCTGGCATACCATCAAAATCCGTTAGAAAGCAGAAAGGACCCAAAAAAATGTTGTGGAAGTTGAGTAAAAATATAAAGAAGAAATGTTATGAAACCCAAAAAACATCTTTTCTGTCTCGTTTAGATAACTTATTTGATATATCAACTGAAAATGTATGTAATGAGATCCAAAATGATACATTGAGAACTATACAACAGAAGAATGAGGATCTTCGCTTTTTGGAAGATCAGCGAAGTACTAGAATATATTCTCTGGGTCCGATCGATAAAACTTATGTAGCCAAACTGATCAAAAAGACTGCTAGAATAGAAGGTGAAGAAAGAAGAAAATTGAAAGAAAAAGAACGAAAGGCATTAGAAGAAGAGAGACACAAACTTGAATCATCTGAAGGCGAGTTAGTGGACTCAAGTAATGGTGAAGATGATTTTACTCCGAGCCCAGGCCCATCAAAACGTCCTAAGTTACTACAGTCAACATTAATATCTAATACAGCTGATCGTTTAGGACTATCATTCGGACAACGCTCGATATTTGCAGCTGTGGTAGCAGCTGAATGGGGGCTAGATTTAAAATAGATGTCATTATCGAAAAATACTTCTGCGCGAGCTGCAAAGAAGTCGAGGAAAGCTACTGCTGACACCATTAAAGAGTCGTTCAACCCACCTCAATATTGTATAGTCCACTGGGACAGCAAAATGATACTGAATGTTTCAGGAGGAAAGCAGGATCGATTGGCAATACTTATATCGGGAGAGAATGTTGAGAAACTTCTCTCGATACCCGATATCGGTGTCTCAACTGGATCGACACAAGCTTGTACTGTTTTTAGCACAATCCAAGAACGGAAATTACAGGATAAGGTTTACGGAATGGTATTCGATACTACTTCATCCAATACTGGCTGGATAAAGGGGGCTTGTAAAGTACTGGAAGACCTGTTTGAAAAAAAATTATTATGGCTCGCTTGTCGCCACCATATGGCAGAACGAGTTTTGTCAGCAGTGTATCTAAAGGTATTTGGAAAATCTACTTCACCCGAAAACGAATCTTTCAAGACCTTCAGAGATGTTATATGGGAGAAGCTAGATACTAAGCAACCCTTCAAACAGCTATCTATGAATGACAGACATCTGAAGGACCTGAAAAAATGCGTCATAGATTTTATGACTTATTTGCTCAAAGATAACCAGAGCCTTCCCAGGGATGATTACAAAGAGGTAGCTGAAACAACTATGCTCGTTTTAGGAGAAATTCCTGCCAGAGGAATACACTGGATCAAGCCAGGAGCTCTCCATCACGCCAGATGGATGGCTGTCATATTGTATGCGAATAAGATGTTAGCATTTTCAGACCAAGCTGGATATGGTAATGTTACAATAAAAAAGCTGGAAAGAGTATGCTTGTTTACATCGCTGATCCACTCCAAGTACTGGCTATCAGTCACCAACCCACTTGAGGCTCCTGAAAATGACCTCCTCCTATACAACGAATTAGTTCAGTACAAAAAGATTAACATGGAAGTAGCGGAAGCTGCCCTCAACACTCTAAAAGGTCATTACTGGTACCTATCTGAAGAACTTGTAACCCTTTCTCTCTTTGGAGATTTATCTCATAGTGAAAAAGACAAGGTGGCCAAAAACTTTCCTTTCCTCTTTCAATCAACCACCAGAATTCAAACAGGGTAAGCCGATATTTCCCGTCTTAAAAGAACGAATTAAAATTCAGCAATTAGTTGGTCCAAACTCATGGTTTGTATTCAAAGTCCTTGGTTCAACGGGAGATTGGATAAGGACTCCAGCTGTAACGTGGGACAGCAACAATGATTTTCAACGGATGAAGAGAATACTCTCTTCAACTAAGGTTGTTAATGACACTGCAGAAAGGGGTATCAAACTTTTGTAGGATTTTCATGGCTCATGTAGGGGTAAAGGTGAATTTCAGGCATTGCTTCAAGTTGTAGAGGAAAACAGGCGTGTTTTCCTAAAGTTTTCCAAACAAGGTCTCTTGAATTTGTAATTTCTTTCCATTTATAATTTCATTTCATTTACAATTTTTCATTATAATTTCAAGAATAACACTTTTTTCTGTGATTAAAATTGTTTTGCGTTTGTATTTCATAATAAAAAATAAAAAAAAACGATGGGCTTTGCATATTTTTTAGATTAATAAAAATTTAAGTCTGCAGTTGTCATTTTTTTTTTTGCAAAACTTACTAATTTTAATCTATTAAACATGTGCAAAGTTGCTCCCACTTTGAATTTCTAAACCAAAAAAGTGTTGCTCATTTAAGCCCATCTGCTTTTTTGATTTATATTTTCAAAGCCCATCGCCACAGAGCTGCATTGGAATGATGCTCTATGGATGGCTGTGACATCCAAAGTATATAAGATAATAATTTATTGCAGTTCAGATCTTCAAAAGATATAAAACAGCAGCATTTTTCTCTTAGAAAATGCATCAAAATGAACAAAGAGATATATAAAATTTAATAAGTTTAACTCAAAGGTTAATAAAAACTATTCAGATTGAAGCGCATTATTATTCTCTACATTTTTGGTAGCAAAATTTTTGAAATACGATGATTAGTAAGGAAACTATGACCAAAAATATCTCAAAAAATCACCATTTTTTGTGTGAATAGGGGGCTTATTTTTCAAATGGGGAGCGGGGACCCTAAATATTACCAGTAGTTTGACCTCAAAATGTATGAGTGCAAAGCAATTGCAATTGTTGCATAATATTGCAAGAGTGCCACCCCACCCCCTTTGTTGCAAACCCCCGCCCCCTTTGTTGCAAGGCACCCCACCCCCTTTGTTGCAAGGGGGGAACCTCTTTGGGGGAAAAGGTGGGACGGCCTCACCCCCCAAAGGGGCATACCTAACCTAAGAGAGAGAGAGAGGAGTAGAAGACCCAGAGGAAGGGTCTTCGCTTGGCGAGAGCCAAGCGCATATGAGGTCTTCGCCACCCCGCCGCTCTCTTATAGGACTCCTAATCAGCCAGTTGGCTTAATCAGCCAGTGCCTCAGGCATCATCAGCCCATCAGCCAGTGCCTCTGGGCATCATCGCCTCCGGTCATCAGTTGCCACATGTGCGTCGGTGTGCGTAGCGCGTTAAATGGGGTTCGACCCCGTCCCGACCTTACGCGGTACCGTAGATTCAAGGCGGGTGTGAAACGACTCGTACGAAATAAAAAATAAATGAACAATTCGTACGGAAAATAAATCCCTAATAACTCCCCGTAGGTCTAAGGCGGGTGTAAAACAACTCGTACGAAATAAAAAATAAATGAACAATTCGTACGGAAAATAAATCCCTAATAGCTCCCCGTAGGTCTAAGGCGGGGGTAAAACAGTTGGTACGAAATAAAAAATAAAAACAAATCGTGCGGAAAAACATCCCTAATAACTCCCCGTAGGTCTAAGGCGGGGGTATTCGTACGGAGAAAAAAATAAAGAATAAATGAAGAATTCGTACGGAAAATAAATCCCTAATAACTCCCCGCGAAAAGCTTTCAAATGATTCATTTTATATATATATATATATATATATAACTGCCTGGATCTGGTATTCACGAATAACACGAACTTGATTGCTGATATAAAAATAACCCCAACCATTATCTCAGACCACAACTTAATCGAGATATCAACAAATATGATGGCAGCATTAGAAGACAATACACATATTGTGGAAAGAAGTAAATTCGGGGCCTTTAACTTAAACTCGAAGACTATAAATTGGGAAGCAATCAGATCGCACATGGCCCAAATAGAATGGAGAACAATTTTCGAGAATAAAACAACGGAAGAAATGCTAACAACTTTGGAGGAAAAAACGCTGAGAATTTTAGAAAAATATGCTCCGAAATCACAGCCAAAAGGAAAGAGGAGCTGGCTAGAAAGGCAAAAGAGAAGACTATTCCGCAAAAGAAAGAGAGTGGAGGCGAAGTTAGGAAACTGCGGAGATAATGGCAGGAAAATAATAAAAGAAAAACTGGAGGGTATCGATAGGGAAATACAAGCCCTGATTAAGGACCATACAGAGAGGGAAGAGGAAAAGGCGGTAGAAGCAATAAAGGAAAATCCAAAATACTTCTATCGCTATGCAAAAAGGACGATCCAAAAGAAATATCTGATACATTGAGAGCTCAATATGAATCAGTTTTCAGTACCCCAAAAAGTGACAAAGCGATACCTGACATAAATGCATTCTTTGAAGAGGAATTGCAAGGAGAGTATATAACAGACTTTGAGTTTACACCAGAAGATGTAGCGAGAGCTATAGAACAAATGAAACTACATTCAGCTGCAGGTCCGGACAATTGGAACGCATTATTGATTAAAAACTGTAAAAATGAAATAGCTACACCTTTATACTGGATATGGAGAAGATCCCTAGACACTGGGGAAATACCGAGCATCTTGAAAAGAGCAAACATTGTCCCTATATATAAAGGAGGGGACAGATCTCAAGCAAAGAACTATAGACCAGTGTCATTGACGTCCCACCTCACCAAAGTATTTGAAAGAATAGTTAGAGAGAAAATTTACGATTTCCTGGAGACACGGGAAAGATTCAACGAAAATCAGCATGGATTCCGATCAGGTAGATCATGCCTATCACAACTAATAGAGCACTACAACAATATTCTAGATGCATTGGAAGGCAATGACAACTACGATGTTATATACACAGATTTTGCTAAAGCTTTCGATAAATGTGACCATGGTATAATAGGACATAAAATTAAAGACGGGAATAACAGGCAAAGTGGGAAAATGGATCTACAACTTCCTTAGTGATCGCCTGCAGGTCGTCAAAATTCAAGGTATATCATCATCAGAATCGGAAGTACGCAGCTCAGTACCACAAGGGACAGTACTGGCCCCACTCCTGTTCATTATCATGCTAACAGACATAGACAGCGGAGTAAACAGCAATAGTATAGTAACATCCTTTGCAGACGATACAAAGATCAGCAGAAAAATCAGCGATGTACATGACGTGGAGGCCTTGCAGAGGGACACGAACAAAATATACAAATGGTCAGAAGACAACAACATGTCATTCAACGCCGAGAAATTTCAACTCTTGAGATATGGTAGAAAAGAAGAACTTAAACAGACTGCATATTATGCTCCAGATAGACAGGAAATTCAGAGAAGCATGAAAGCGATTGATCTCGGGATAATAATGACAGATGATGCGAAATTCGAAACACAAAATCAGATAGCGATAAATAAAGCAAAAAGAGTCGCCGGACAGGTTCTAAGAACGTTCAAGAGAAGGGACAGGACAGTAATGATTCCCCTGCTAAAAACACTGATTATACCAAAACTTGAATACTGCTCAGTTTTGACGTCCCCCATATAGAAAGGAAGAAACTAATAAACTAGAAGAAACGCAAAGGCATTTCACAGCCAAGATTGATGGCTGCAAAGAACTTAACTACTGGGAAAGACTACGTAAACTAAATCTGTACTCACTGGAAAGAAGAAGAGAGAGGTACATCATAATCTACATATGGAAAATGATCGAAAAACTGGTACCAAACCTAAAACTAAACCCAATTACCATTCAAACAACACTGGAAAATAGGAAAGGCAGAATGTGTAGTGTTCCCAAATTAAAAGCACGACAAGGGACCTCCTCAACCCTGAAGGAAAATAGCTTGGTTGTCAGGGGGCCAAGACTTTTCAACCAGCTTCCTAAGGACCTCAGAAACGTAACGGGGGTCAAAGTTGAAGTCTTCAAGAAAAGACTGGATGCCTGGCTCAGGACAGTACCAGATGAGCCGGGCGTGCCTGGCTATGTACGGTGGAGAGCGCAAGAAAGTAACTCGCTCCACCACCAGGCCAGACCTAGAGGCGGGGCCACCAGCTTGACCTCCGTGTGAAGAGAGACCAACACACGAAACAACATAAGGTTCATAAGGTAAGGTATATATATATATATATATATATATATATATATACTAAAACGAATTTAAGAATATTTGTTTTAATTCTATCCTGCATTATTTTTTGCAAAAAATCGCGAAACTTTATCCACCACCACAATAAGAGGTTAGTTATTTTAAAATGGTTTCTTTGACCAATGGTATACCGCTACTTTAAAGTCAACAAACTAATTATGAATTCTTGATTTTTTTTAAAATAATAATTTTTCATATTCATCTAAAATTCGTGTAAGTACTCCCTACGGGGAAAAAGGAAAAATAAATAAATAAATCCCTAATGACTTCCGTCACACACACACACACACACACACACACATATATATATATATATATATATATATATATTTCATATAAATACATGTCGAAAAGCATTCTAATCTGGATGTGTCCCATATAAATAACCTTTACTCTACAAAACGCACAAGAATCGAATTGGGTTCCTTTCTGCTTCTTTTCTGCGCAAATAACATGTCTCTTCAACAACAAAAATCTGAAACCTTTATTATCATATATACGTCTTTTCTAATCTGTACGTGACCATATAATAAATAAATTTATCAACAAAACGCACAAGATTCGAGTTGGGTTCCTTTCTGCGCAAATAACATGTTTCTTCAACAACAAAAATCTGAATACATTATCATATATATATATATATATATAATATTTCTAATCTGAACCACCCATTTAAATAAATAAACAGTTTACATCGGTGCCTTCAGCAAATATTTTTGATCGAAACCGTACAAAGCGTGACATTGAATTGTCCGGAAAAATAAACAAATATTTTATGGGCCAACCACGTTTAAAAACAGGCAGATGTTTCTCAAATTTTAAACCAATATTTGCTATAAGTTTTTCCAAGGTTTGCGTTACGACAGGGAATTTAAGATTATCATAGAAAAATAAAATTTGTATCCAGATAATGGCTCGACGAATCGGGACAGATGGCACGCTCAGACTTCATGGGGGCAGCCAATCACAGCACTGTGGGTCGGCCCCAGGACCTCGGGTTGGGTGCTATGCTGGCCTACGCGCTAATCCCCGCCCAAAATTCACCGCCTGCCAATAGGGTGGTAAGGATCGCGCTTGTGGGTTGGTCACAGGGCACTTATAAAGAACGAATCTCAATATAGAGACTCAGTTTCTCGCATTTTAGTACAATACACGCCATAAGTCAGCTGTCTTTGTACAATACCCCCGAACTGGTATGGAGGACGACCCCGATTACGCCCATACAGCGCTACACCTCTTCAGAGCTGTAGACCAGAACGAATTTTTAGCTACCCAGAGCATCGCGGAAAATTGTAGTGAAATGTAAGGTCCACTCAATGAAGAGGACCTTCAGATGTGAGTATCCCTAAGTGCCATAATAAGTGTTTTGAAAAATATGTTTAATTATTGTCTGTGCCCCATATATATATATATATATATATATAGTGGCCAATACTTTTATCTGCATTCAAACTCGCAATGGAACTTTAAGATTATTGTTCACGATAATTCAGCATTGCTGTAGGATTTTAAGTTACCACACTGCAATAAATGTGTTTTAAAAAACATGTTTAATTATTGTCTGTGTCCCATATATATATATGGTGGCCAATACTTTTATCTGCAATCAAACTCGTAATGGAGCATTAAGATGGACGTAAACTAACCTCAGAGCTTAACCCTAACTCCTGTATTATTATTATTATTATTATTAACATATATATATATATATATATATATATATATTATGTCCCTGTTAGTGTACGTTAGGTTAGGTTATATTACGCCCGGTTAGGTTATGCTAGGTTAGGTTAGGGTAGGCTAGGTTAGGTTACGCTGGAGTATATATTTCGCTATTGGGGCTTTGCGCACATCAGTTTATATATATATAAACTGATGTGCGCAAAGCCCCAATAGCGAAATATATACTCCAGCGTAACCTAACCTAGCCTACCCTAACCTAACCTAGCATAACCTAACCGGGCGTAATATAACCTAACATAACGTAGATTAACAGGGACATAATATAACTTAACCTAACCTAGCCTAACTTAGCCTAACCTATCCTAGCATAGCCTAACCAGGCGTAACCTAGCCTACCCTAACCTAACCTAGCATAACCTAACCGGCATAATATAACCTAACGCAGCCTACGCACGCATCAAACTTCGGGGCACCTAACCTAGCGTACTAAACTAACTTAACATAAAATATATACTCCAGCTTAACCTAACCTAGCCTACCCTAACCTAACTTAGCATAACCTAACCGGGCGTAATATAACCTAACCTACGTAGACTAACAGGGACATAATATATCCTAGCCTAACCTAGCCTAACTTAGCTTAACCTATCCTAGCATAGCCTAACCGGGCGTAATATAACCTAGCCTAGCGTAGACTAACATGGACATAATATAACCTAACCTAGCCTAACTTAGCTAACCTAACCTATCCTAGCATAGCCTAACCGAGCGTAATATAACCTAACGCAGCCTACGCACGCATCAAACTTTGGGGCACCTAACCTAGCGTACTAAACTAACTTAACGTAAAATATATACCCCAGCTTAACCTAACCTAGCCTACCCTAACCTAACCTAGCATAACCTAACCGGGCGTAATATAACCTAACCTACGTAGACTAACCGGGACATAATATATCCTAGCCTAACCTAGCCTAACTTAGCTTAACCTATCCTAGCATAGCCTAACTGGGCGTAATATAACCTAGCCTAGCGTAGACTAACATGGACATAATATAACCTAACCTAACCTAGCCTAACTTAGCCTATCCTAACCTATCCTAGCATAGCCTAACCGGGCGTAATATAACCTAACGCAGCCTACGCACGCATCAAACTTTGGGGCACCTAACCTAGCGTACTAAACTAACTTAACGTAAAATATATACTCCAGCGTAACCTAACCTAGCCTACCCTAACCTAACCTAGCATAACCTAACCGGGCGTAATATAACCTAACCGGTCGTCAATTGGGTTAACATGACCTACTATTTGTAAACATCCTGCACTTCTCTGTGATCGTAACATGGAATTAACCGTGGTTCGGTGATGTTTACATTCGCGGATCCTACCACCAGCGCCGCCACATTGCGCCTCAAGCAGTGTCTCTCAGCGCAAACAAATCTTATTTATTTATTAGCATTGAAAATTAGTTTGTATTGTTTCTCGTTTATAATTGGCAATGTAAATTCCTTTTGTTCTGAATTTTTCTACATCGTAAAAATTATTCCCATTGTGTTTAATTATTCTCTGTTTCCATCGCTATTATATCATCATTTGTATATACTGTTGCATCATCTTGCAACATTGCATTGCGACATTTGCAACATCGCTTTGCAACAATATATATATATATATGGTGGAACTTTAAGATTATTTTTTACAATAATGCAGCACCGCAGTAGGATTTTAAGTTACCAAATTGCAATAAAAGCGTTTTGAAAAATATGTTTAATTATTGTCTGTTTCCCATATATATATATATATATATATATATATATATATGGTGCTTACAAAACGAATTATCCGCATCAAATTTCGTGACATTTATTTTAATTACAGGACCGAAACGGAGCTAGATCGTATTATACCCACTTTTGGCGAAAGGGTGATAAATGAAGTGGTAGCCTCCACGCCTAGCCAACCCAGCGATCTGGATACAGAAGTCGTGGTACTGACTCACATCCGGTCAAGCGAGTGCCAATTTGTAGAGGAACTAATGTAAGTATTTTTGAGGATAAGAACAAAACCCAATATATTTTCATTTATTAAATAGCAGAAAACATGTACAAAAAAGGTCAGTGCCCGTTACATAAATCTTAATGGATACAGTTACAAATGTATATACAGCTTTACACAATATAGATATACACCTTACACATTACAGGGGGTGCTAACATATGGAACTTTTTTTCATCTGTCCGCATACACTTTTATCATTCATATTTGTGTCGCATAAATCGAATAATTTTAAAAAAATCATAAAACTCTTCCCACGTGACATATGCATGAGAAACGAAATGCAATACAAACCGCATGTTTCAGTATAATATCCTTGGAAACGATATGGATTCCAAATAATCTCTGGCACGCCTAGCTGCACTATAAACTTCACAATTGCCGAGTCATTCCACGGTGGAAATCCGAGTGAGTCAAAATAGTACATTCTTTCCTTAGTTTTAAAATAGATTGCAAACCAATGAATACCCTCACCGTCCACAATGTCGGTGTTAACGATAACCCCGTACCACTTTCTTGTACTAGCCAGCTTCAATATTTCATTCTTCGCAAAAACACCGATAAATTTGGAACGCGTGAAGCGGTCACTTTTCATCGCTCTCTGAATTGTATTCGCATCCATTTTAAAAATCTGTGGTGACGCTCCTGAAACGATCAACCTCTATTAGTGCCTGTGATTCTACATACACGAGTGCACTTATAAGCGCGTCTATAGGTTTGGCAAACTCCAACCTCACTGAGATGTTTCCGCTCTGTTGTGGACTTAAATGCGTATTTACGCCAGCAGTTAAATCTGGCGTAATGTCAAATGAGTAAATGTTAAATTCTTCCACAAATTCTTTCAGCGTTATGCCAAAACCAAGTTCATCACATGCACCTGTATTATGAGCCAGACTACTATAAGCTCTCGCGCAGAGCGGGAATACAGCATCTGTTGAGTAATCCATATTCATTACCCCACCCAGAGCGATGCCATTTACGTATAGAGTAATATTTTAAGACCGAAATTCTCGAATTTTAAGGCACTCTTTTTATATTTTCCATTCGTCAAAGCGTGATCTTGCATTCCAATTAATATCCTTTTAGGTAGGACTCCAAGAGCAACGTTTTCTAGCTGCTTCGATGCCAGCCATGCGGGGATCGTGTACAGTTTGATCTGTACCCTGTTAATTGGATATTTTACTGTAGAGTGTATCAAGTCTTTCGCAATTTCTATTTGTTTCGGGGAACTTAATTTCACTCGGCGTATACGCAAATATGTTTCCATGATGTGTATCACAACGGGTTTCGCGCCTTCTTCTTGGTCAGTCTCCAGATTTATGCAGATCTCAGGGTTCGTGCGGGTAGGCTTCAATTTCATATCTACCCTGTTCATAAGCAACTTCTCCTGGAACGTAAAGTTGGTTTCAGGGTAGGCAGCGTAACTATCATCGCAGTGCGTTCCGTCAGAATGGGCTATGCGTAGTTTAGCATACATGTGCATACAACTCGGGTCAAAAAAGTAAGGACCTGAGCTGGGTATCACGAATTCTATAGGAGCACTAGGGGAACTAATTGTGTTTAACGGGTTAATTGCAATAAAGTCACTATGTTCAATAGAGACCTGGGGAGGGGGCATATCAAAGAGGGACAGTTCCGATTTACAGCATTGTGAACTACACGGATGGATGAAACGTGCCATGACGAGTCAGAAATAGTGCCACCTCCCTCGGCGAGTATTAGTCAATCTATGATTCGTGAGAGTAGCGTCTTCAGCTTATATCAGTTAAAAAAATGATGAGCCATAGGTTTCATACGCTTAGAGCACTTCTTTTTTGATTTCCTTTTACGTTTAACGCCACGTGATGGTAACCCCTTCTTCCTAGCAGATCTCTTCTTTCCGCCACGTGATGGTAACCCCTTATTCCTGACAGATCTCTTCTTTCCACCACCACGCATTTTTCTCTTCGCATCTTTGATTTCATCCCGTGTATGTTTTAAATGTTTTTTTAGAGCTTCTTTAGGTTTAGTGCCAGCCAATATATCTTCTGCCGCGTTAAAACCTGTTTGTAACGCCTTCCTCCCTAGGTACCTGGCCCCCCCTCTTCAACAGTAGGACAGCGGTTCGTAGTATGGATAAAAAATGGACCCAAGTCCACTACCACGCTGGTATCTCACCCCTCGATAGAAGGTGAAAGGCTTTCTGTCCATTATAATTCAGTGCGTCGAAAGTGCAGCTTCACTGTTAAGCTCCCGTCACCGAATGGGAAATTTTTACCCTCAATCGTTCTTATATATATTGAGATATTGGTTATTAGATTAGTTGCGACATTCACATAATGGGGCATGTCATATGTAATACTCAAACTCCTTCCTCTATGGTTGGGGACTACGCGTAGCAGGCGTGCCTGCGTATCCCCAACAAACTGGTGCTCCACTATATTGCTGTAAATATAGCACATGTCTGGGGGCTGAAAGCTTTCATCCAATTTCTCCATCTTCAATTGATACATTAAGCTGGACAAGTCATGCTGCGGCTCGTGAAAGGTATCTCTTTGGAAGGCTGATCGACATCGCCCCTCGGTTATAATTTTGAACACTCTTCCGTCTTTAATATTTCTGTTAACCTTTGATTTTAGGATTAAAGTATGTGCAGGGTTTCCTTTGTTTACGATTTCGTATAATAAATCATTCGTAAGATTTGAGTTTTTTAAACTTACATTTAAGTCTCTCACAACATCCTCAACCGAACCATAACGGCCCGGTCCTAGTGTCACTGTGTACTGTAATGCCGTGCAACCTTAGTCCGGGTGATACGTATAGTTTCATCCCGAGTTACCCCGGCTTTTGTACACTCACGACAGTCTCTAAGAATCGTAAAAACGGTATCTTTATAATCAATATTTAAAAAGAGGGTGTCCAGCTGAATTTCACATATCCCCACCTCATACGAATCACGACCCAATTCAATGGGTCCGTGGAGCTCTGTTACAAAGTTGGCTAGTGTGTTGTTAGGGTGTACAGACAGGGACGAGGAGGACGGGAGTGTGACGTAGAAATGGTTAGGAGTCATGTTGCATACTAATTAAGCTTCATTACTGCATCAGCTTTTATATAGGTATTGAAGCTTTCTGGGTAACCTAGCCACTTCACCAGGTACATTTTTCTCTTACCTGAACCTTTGCTTCCTAAAATTTTCTAAATTTTAAACACATTTTTTCCTAAATTAACTACCACTTTCTGCAATTCCTCGCGGTAAAAGCCTCCCGAGATCTCTTCTTCATTCAAATCTTAAACGTAATACATCATCATGTAGCCCTTAGGCCTCATAGCCCTAACTTTAAAAATATCGCGTGTCCAGCCTTGCTCAAATCCCTTCGGGAATTTATTCCCTGAACGTGAGAGCCTTACATAATCATTGATTTTGAAACGCACAGAGTGTGGTGGTGGTGGCGGCACTCCATCTCTTCTCGGGCGCTTGCCTCTTTCTAAAACATCGTTAGGTGTTGTACCGATCGTACGATGGTGTGAACTGTTGTAGGATGAAGCCATTGAACCGAGAACGTTTATATATCTGTATGTGTTTTTATATGTAAAATAGCGGTGCATGCGTTTCTTTATGGTACGTTGAACTCTTTCAGCTAAAGAAGCCTTATGTGTAGAATTGGAAGTGTAATAGCTGATATTAAACTCTGACAGCATGTTCTGAAAAGCGCGTCGTATAAATTCTTTTCTCATATCCGTACAAAAATAGCCAGGAATCCTGTTTTCTTTCAACATCAGCGTTTTGGCCTCTTTAGCAACTGTTTCAGGCGATTTATTTTTCAGGGGAATTAACCACAGGTATCTAGAGAATACATCTATTATGAATAGGATGTAACGGTAGCCATCGTTATACATTGAATATCTTTGCATGTCTGTTAAGTCTTCCTGCCAAATACAGTCAATCGAGGCGGCTGTTGTCTTGGCTGTTTTAAACCTTTTTCTCACCAGCTTATGAAGTGTATAAGCATCCTGTTCCCTCAAAAATCTCTCAACATCTTTTTTCCTTACACCATAAACACCTCTGTACAATCTATTAACGCCACCATAGGATGCGCGGTTAGAAATGTCATAATAGTGCTTACTTAATACGTTAGCCATTTGCGTATTTTAGAGGCACGTGGATAATGTTGGCCGCCTGCTCTCTTCTTTCTCCTCTTCAGAGACACTGCAGCTGCTGGGGGCGAAGGTGTACTCAGTTGTGACACGTGCGATGCACGTTCCAAGTCTTTTAACCTATTCAGATTACCTATAAATGTTTTGGGGACATTTATTTGTTGTAGTCTTGCTTTAATATGCCTCCATCCTGTTGGTGAGGGCCTATCCCACTTTATCACCAGATCATGAACAATATCAACGATATTGGACCCTTGTACCTTTCTTCCTTCAACAATGACCTCGCCCGTATCGGTCCACTGTATGATGGGGTCATCACTCAATAGATTATAAAGACAACCCTTTATTCCTCAATCTATGGGGGAGGCTGTTTTTTAGCACATGTTAGATGTGTTGTGTTCCGCTGCTCTTTGGTTGCCCAGGTCTTGTGTCGCTATGCTCAGCGCTACTCGAGCTGTGCCTCACGGGGAGCTCTGTAGGATGCTTATAATCTTCGTACTCTTGAAGAAATTTCTGCAAAGCCTCTTGGTACAAGATACTTTTCTCATCAGGTGCCTTTTCACTGTTTTATAGGGCTAGCAACTCACTTTCCATTCTTTTAAGCCTACTTTTACGGGGTTCTAGAACCGCGTTTGGAGTCTGAACTTTGTAATGAAGCATACACCTCGTGCGGAATCACAACCACCTTCTTCATTACATTAATCTAGTCAGTAAAGGGCCCAAAACTGAAAATAAGATGGGGAGGAACGATCCTCCTCTTTGGACAATAATGCGCTTTTTCTGACCCACAGTCTGACTTTTATGAGCGAGCATCCGTATTATGTTCTTGTAACGACGTACACGAGTCTTCTGAGAGGGCTTCATTGGTACATTACATTTTATAACATTAAGACAGATTTCACAGATGCATTTTAAAAAGTCAGAGTCGATATTTTTAACAAACATCTGCTGCATTGCCCGAGGAAGTCGTTAATGGATTTTTATTAATTCGCGGTATTTCTTTAGCCTATTTTTCATTCTGGAATATACACCGTTTCAGGTTCGCGTGGAAATATATTCGTTCTTAGAAGCACCTTAAGCGTGTTTCGTGGGTGAAGGTCACAAAGCAAATATCCATAACGTTGGTTTATGGCCTCTTTATAAATCTCCAAAAACTCCTTACGCTGATTCGGGGACATTTGACTGGCTAATACCCCAATTTGTGACACATCTCTACGTTGCGCGAATAAGACTAGATATTGTGTATTTAGCGACACATCGCGCATGTATCTATTTTTGAAAAATAGATTCTGATTGATGAAGAACACGCTTATGTTAAGGTGGTGAGAGAATATTGTAAATGTCTCGGCAAACGTTTTATCCATCTCCAACATGAGGTCGTCAATTACGATGACTGTATGTTCATTTCCCTTTAACGAATTAACGTCATAGACCCCCTTGTGGAACAAAACATCATCTTGGTACTCGTTGAACACTGATTGATACGTCGAATAGCAACATATAACTTTATGCACAAATTTTGAGAACATCTCCCCCTTTTCTTTTATGATTTTAAGCATGAACACCGTTTTACCACAACCTATAGGTCTAAGATTTAATACATGTGGATGGGCTCGTGAACCTGAATTTTTCTACAGATTCCATTTCTAACACGTCACACCCCTAAGTGGGTCATTTACAAAATATTACAAATAACGTGTGCTGCTCCTTATATTTTGCTTTCTTCTTCCACAGAACCGTGTATGACGACGATGTACAGCCCCCCATCATCGATATCACGGATGAACCCGTTGACCGTGCAGCTACAGTACCCATCCTCCCGATGAGCCCTCACCAGCGACACCTGTGGCACGAAACAGTTCAAAGCAGAGGTGTGATGACGAACCCTCCACGTCAGGTATAAAGCGTTTCAGGGTGGTTAGAACACCAGTAATAGAATCCCAACCCTCAACGTCTTACCTTACGCGGCACGACGCTGAACCCCTTTTAACCTATCAATATCCACACGCAAGTACGGGCACCAAAACTGAACGGCATATTCTAAATGAGGCCTGACTAGGGACTTGTAAAGGGGCAATATAATATCCTTCGATTTAAATTCGAAATTACGCGCTATGAAGCCTAACATCCTATTAGCTTTTGCGCAAGACTCCAGGCACTGGTTCCTAACCTTTAATTCCTTAGATACGCGTACGCCTAAATCTACTTCCTCGTCAACGCTCGCTAACTCCCTATCATCCACCGTGTACGTGTAATTATTGTTGCGAGAACCTATATGCAAAACTTTACATTTATCTACGTTAAATTGCATCTGCCACTTATCTGTCCACTCCATAATCCTATTTACATCGTCTTGGAGCCTATTACTATCGTCCTCGTTAACAACCTTACCGCCTATTTTAGTATCGTCCGCGAATTTTGACACGTTACTAGTCAATCCTACATCTATGTCGTTAATGTAAATTACGAATAGCAATGGGCCTAACACTGAACCCTGTGGGACACCGCTACCTACATCTAACCACCCCGATTCACTACCATTAACTACGACCCTCTGTCTCCTAGCACAAAGCCATTCTTCTAAACAGTTAGCTACCTGACCGCGTATACCGTGCGCTTTGACCTTCGCAATTAGTCTCCTATGCGGAACTGTATCGAACGCCTTTTTAAAATCTAAATAAATAACGTCAGCTGCTCTATGCCTATCGTATTCGCGCACTATTTCGTTATAAAATTCTAACAAATTAGTTAAACAAGACCTATGGCGTCGAAACCCATGCTGACTACTATTAATCAAATCTCTACTTTCTAAGTGATCGATGATACGATCCCTAACTACGGATTCCAAAAGTTTACCGACAATTGACGTTAAGCTAATGGGCCTATAATTGCTAGCTACTGCGCGGTCGCCTTTTTTAAAAATAGGCGTGACGTTAGCTAATTTGAAGTCTTCAGGAATAATCCCCGTTCGAGTGACTGATTAAAAATCTTCGTTAAGGGGCCTACGATAACGTCTTTCAAATCTTTCAAATGTCTGGGACAAAAAGCGTCAGGGCCTGGAGCCTTGCTAACTTTTAGCCTATCGATATAATGCGCAATCTCAGCCTCATAAACAGTTATTTCATCCAAAATAGTCTCGCTACTAAATGGAACGATATCGTCCACGTCGGGGACATTATTTACGTCTTCTACGGTAAAAACTGTCGCAAAAAAGTTATTCAAAATACCCGCCATCGCCTGAGGGTCAGAAGCCAAAGCGCCATTAACATCCACTAGAGGGCAATGTTCCCTCTAAGGTGTGCGCGTGTGCGCGCGCACACGCGTTGTGAAACCCGCGCACACAGCAAAATAAAATGCGCACAGGCTCAAGCGTATCATGAGTCACGACAGTAAATGAAGTAATTTCAAAAATATCCCGTCACACAAGGTCTGACCATTTGCATCAACATACTCTATAGTCGCTCTTTTGAGTATTAACCCCTTCCGCCCGACTTCGCCGACGTCCGCGCAATTACGCAATACAGATTTTTTTTTACTCTATGTATTTGCATTTTTTTTTTTTACATTAACGCACTGAATATAAACCTTCTTTTTCTTATTTTTGCATAAAAACGAATAGTAATTATCTCATAATTCATAAAAAATAAAATTATTTTCTATTTTATTCCTATTTTGTGAATGGATAAAATCATGTATTAATCCTGATAGTCTATTTTAAATTGCTAAATGCTAAAAATTGTTTTGAGAAATGATAACTAAAATAGTCATTTTCAATTAATGTTATTTTTATTTTATTTCTTTATTTTGTTGAATTTTATTTTACTATTTTTTATTTTATTCATATTTTCAGAATGGATAAAATGTTTTCTTTTTTAAGAATATATAATATTGTAAGCAGTTTTTTAATATCCATTTAATAGTACCGTAATGATCAAGCTATCACCTTATGGAAATAATATTTATTAAGTATTTAATATTTATATATATTTCATTTTGAAGATAATAGCGCTCAGAAAAGTTTGCACAATTTTTCACCATGAATCTAAATGTATGTACAACGAAAATTTCTTGCGCACACGGACTAAAAAAATTAGAGGGAACATTGCTAGAGGGCCTATGTTATCTTTTACCGGCTTGCGATTATTGACGTATTCAAAAAACTTTTTTGGATTATGTTTACTATCCGCAGCTATAAGTATCTCTAAATTACGCTTGGCATTCCTAACTGATCTTTTAACCTGACGTCTAAGCTCGATATATCTATTAAAGTTAGCTGCCGTGCCATTGCGCTTATTAAGTCTATACGCTCTATTACGCTCGTTTATGAACTCGCCTATTTCCCTAGTCCACCACTTCGGCCTACCACGATTTCTAACGCGCTTGGGCCTAAGAGGAATAAACTCCCTTTCAATATTCCTAAAACTTTCTTTAAACGCCACCCAACGCAAATTTGTGTCATTACCCATAAATAAGTTATCCCAGTCCACTACTCTCATCCTATCCGCAAAACTATCAAAATTAGCCCTACGAAAATCAGGGACTTCTATTATGTTACTATCCTAGGTGTTTTCTATCAATAACTGAAACCTAAGAATTTGATGATCGCCACATCCTAAACTCTCGCCTACTTCTAAACCTTCGACTATATTCTCGCCGTTCGTCATCACCAAATCTAAAATATTGTCACCGCGCGTTGGTTCGGTAACTATTTGTCGTAAAAAGTTATCGTCCATAAACTGAACCAATCTCAAACCCTCCAAATTACCAGTAAAATTCTCGTAATTAACATTAGGGCAGTTAAAGTCTCCGACAATTATACTATTCCGATTGTCAATAAAATTACCAAGAAGTGAGTAAAATCTAGCATCTGTATCGAGGGGTTGAACGGGAGGTCTATAAACAACAAAATTAAAACTAATACTACGCGCCCTAACTTTAACACATATCACATTAATTGCTGCCGGAAAATCTAACTTAACCTCGATAACCCTAAGGGAATTACGAATGTACAGCAAAACGCCTCCGCCAAACCTATGTAACCTATCATTAGTAAAGAGTTTAAAACCCGGTATATCAAGTTCCCCCAACAAGTCCCGAGTCACGATATTCAACCAAGTTTCAGTGATAGCAACTATATCATAGTTGCCGGAATAAATTATTGCCTTAAATTCATTTAATTTATTTCTAATACTACGCGCGTTACATTAAAAGACGTTTAAGTAATTTTTTACCACGGGCCCGCGTTTTAAACTATTTATCACGTCGGGCCCGCGTTTCCCGGACCCACAACGTTTAAAGAAGGCTTCGACCTATACAGCTTTCGCACGTTTTCGTCTATTAACCTACCTAGCCTAGCATTACCTATTTCATTAAAATGCACCCCCATCTTTTATAAAAAGGCTAGGATCACTGAATTCGGACCACAGCTTTACGAAGGGTACATTTTCCTCAGCACAAATCTCTTCTAATTTGTTATTCAAAAATATTGTTTTTGACGTAATTCTAAGACCCAACCCGTGCCTAGGGGTAATACCTAGAACTAAAGACCTATATGAACTAGCCTTCAGGGACCTAATTAACCCCCTGTATCTCTCCAAAAGGTCAGGCACTCTCCTATCGGGCCTATACGAGTCGTTGCCTCCTACCATCGTCACCAACATTGAGTGACGGGAGGCAACGTCGATCCTATCCACTTCGTCTCTAACTCTGTCAACCCTGGCCCCTGGGAGACAGACCCTCCTCCTCTTGGTTGGATGCCGTTTAACGAACTCTTTGTTCATGTGGCACACTAAAGAGTCCCCGATTAAAATAGCTTCCCCCTCATTCACGTCCCTTTCCAAATGGGCGAAAGAGTTCGAAACCTCGATAGGGGGGGATTCCTATCACCTAACGTATGCGGCCTAGCTCCACCCTTAACCTCTCTAAATCCCTCGCTATCTACTACTCTCGGACTAACCTTAACCTCTTCTTGAACTCTATCTAACCTTCCCGACAAGCTACCTAAACTAGAAACTAGGTTACGCACCTCACCCTTCAAATTACTAACGTCTTCAACGTTAGTATTGGTTCGGCTTCCGTCAACCGTAGCCCTACCCCTGCCCTCATCAATCGTTGCAAGTCTTTCCGCTACCTCACCAACACTGCGTTTTATGTCAACTAATTCCTCCATGAACTCACAAAAGAAACAAACTGATCTATCGGTAATCGCCAGAGGACCGCCGTTATAATCCTTAAATTCCGAATACCACCGGTTAACCCTACACCTAACACACGACGCTTACTGCGACGGCATCGCGCAGTTAAAAAATTAGTTTAAACCGTCACAGATGATGGTGATGTAGATGATTTGTGGGTAGTAGTACCATTCAGGCGTTTGGCGGCTAACGATGTAGAGTATATATTAGGACGTATAATGCAGGCCTCTCAAAATAGTATAGCCTTCAATATGGACAACTTCACGGTAAATATTGACCGTGTATTCCTTGTTGTGGGTCATAGTGCCACACCTTATACTCTTAACTTCAATTCTCAGACTATTTTTAGACGGCATATAAACGTCGATCGTGGTTGCGGCTTTAGAGCAGTAGTCTTAGATCGTATGTTTACTGTACTAAATACACAGACCACAAAAATTTGGTTGCCTACGGTAGTGGAGCGTGCTGCCCGTAAACTAGCTGTAGACTTTAAACTTGAATTTGATTGTCATATGGGTCCTGAAGAGCTGAGAATGGTAGAACAGGAAATGAATGTTCGTATAGTTGTATTTGGAATGGATGATCGTCGTAGAACTGTGTATGTTTTGAAAAGCTGTGTGAGAGATCGTACAAGACCCCTACTTATTTTAGGACTGTCAGGTAGAACATATCTCGCCATCCGTAATACAGTGCCCGCGAAAAGTATCCGATCACTCAAGAAAATACAATATTTTCCCTTGATATTCAGAGACACATAATTCACTTTCTATTTGTTCTAGCGACATCTGGTAACTTTGAGGTTGCTCGCTGATATGAGAGCTATCCAACGCATTCTCAAATTAGTGTTCTGGTAGCCTTCGTTGCGGGTGGCTGTGTCTCAAAGTTGTCAGATTTCACTGTTTGTGTAAATTTATTGATATTTTGTTATTTTTTACAGAAAGTGGTGTAAATAAAATTTATATATAATGTGTGCTAAAAAACAACTTAAGAGTGATTGTCGAGGTGCTATTGTTGCTTTGAATACATGTGGGAAATCACAGAGACAGATAGCTAAGGAATTAAACATATCCCAAAGTACCGTTAATTTATGGGTTTCACGGGCTAAGAACAATGCCGGCCTAACCACGCCAGTCCCTAAAAAACGATCTGGCAGACCGAGAAAAACAAATTCACGAACAGACAAACTTATGAAACGTTTAGTATTGAAAAACCCAACAATAACTGCGAAAGAAATAAAATTTAATATGAATAATTTGTTATCTGGTGTTTCTGAACGAACTATCCAGGAGCGGCTCCAAAAAGAACTCGGATTACCATCTCGCCATGCTGCTAAGAAACCGTTCATTAATGAAAAAATGCGTAAAAAACGTGTCGCATTTTGTAAAAAATATATTCATTGGACTGTTGATGACTGGAAGAAGGTTTTATTTAGTGATGAGTCGACATTTTTGACGTTCAGAAGTTGTCCAAAAAAGGTTCGCCGGCCCATTGGCTCAAATAGGATGGACCCTAAATACACCCTAAAGACAATGAAACACCCTCCAAGTGTGATGGTTTGGGGTTGTTTCGGTTACTATGGGCGTGGAAACCTATATTTTCTTCCGAAGAACACAACTATGAATGGTGCACGGTATTTAGCAATGCTACAGGATAAACTTCCAATGGCAATGGCAATCCAAAGGACAAAAACATACATGCATGATGGTGCACCATGTCACAGGGCCAAAATAGTGACAAAATGGATTACTGACAATAAATTTGATATTTTGGATTGGCCTGGTAATAGTCCAGATCTCAATCCGATAGAAAATATGTGGCTAATAAAAAATAAGGTTGAATGCCACGACACTGGCTCAGTCGAAAAATTACAAGAAGCCATCAAAAAGGTATGGTGCAAGGAAATATCAGTGGAAGTTTGTCAAAACTTGATTAAATCCATGCCAAAACGTCTAGAACAAGTCATCCAAACCAAAGGACAGATGACAAAATACTAATATAAGGTTAGTATACATTTAAACATTGTTTTTTATGTAAAAAATACAAATTTCCAGGGTGATCGGATACTTTTCGCGGGCACTGTATAAGGTGCCTTTACGCGGGTTATGACAAAAGTCGAAAATATGGACGACATCATGATTTGTGTAAGGAGTGTCTCGAGTTTGCGGATGATATAGTGAAACATTTTAAAGAATGTCACATGGTATGTGAGCAGTGTAAAAGCACCAAATATGAAAGCCGTGTAGTTGAAGCTGAGAAGAGGGATTGTAATGTGTGTAGACGCACATTTTTCAATAATAACTGTTTTGAGTTCTATAAATCAATTGGCACGTGCAGGAAAATGAGAATCTGTGAATGTGGCATGTTTCACATGATGGATAACTGGGGAAGTTTACCCATAAATGTGATGAAATTCACCGTTCTACATGCCATGAGAAATATAAGGCGGCTGGGGTAAAACATGTATGTTATATGAAAGACCCAAGCCTGAAAACAACCCTTGTATAACTGTGTAATACGATTTATAGAAACATACACGAACGCTGAAACCAAAGAGGTTATTCCACATTTACCCATAAATGTGATGAAATTCACCGTTCTACATGCCATGAGAAATATAAGGCGGCTGGGGTAAAACATGTATGTTATATGAAAGACCCAAGCCTGAAAACAACCCTTGTATAACTGTGTAATACGATTTATAGAAACATACACGAACGCTGAAACCAAAGAGGTTATTCCACATTTACATTGAGCCAGACTATCTGTGATGAGTTTATGGAAATCGAGTGTGATGAGTGTCACAAATGTGGTAAACGGACAAACGTTTTTAAAACGAATGTCCACGATAGCCCTGTGACACTATTTGTATCCTATATTGTTAAGTTAGCGGACAGGGTAAAAAAAATGACTGTATACATTCTCGCCAATAACGGGGCAAAATTTGACACACAGTTCCTTTATAAGGATTTGCTTGAGCACGAGTCCTCTGAGATATTTACAGGTGATCCATTGAAAAAAGGCAACAAATTAATACAGATAAGAGGTAATGTACAGTTTAAAGACACTTTATTATTCACACCTTGTAAATTAGCAAAGCTACCCAAGGTGATGGGCGTAGCAGCTGAAGTTTCAAAGGGTTATTTCCCTTACACATTCCTCACTAGCGAAACCTTAAATTACGTAGGACTACCTCCACCCAAACATTACTTTAATTATGAATGTATGAGCACAGATGAACGTGAAGATTTTGACCGATACTACAACAGTTTTAATGAATTTAATCCTTATAATATAGCTGATGAATGTGAGCGTTATTGCGTGAATAATGTACGCGTGCTTAGAGTATGTTTCCACGCCTTTAGAAGGATGTACATATGTCGTTTCAAATGTGATCAGCTGCAAGTCGCAACCACCATCGCCTCATTATGTTTTACGGTGTTCAAGAATAACTTCATGCCTAAAGATACCTTAGCCATTATCCACAGAAAGAAACCCCGCAGTTATGGGCACAAGGCTATTTACTGGCTCATACACCTACAGCAGCAGACAGGTGTATACATAAAGCACGCCCGCAACACGGGTGAAGTACGCATTAAGGTTAATGGCCGTGTTTTTTGGGTTGATGGTCTAAATGAAAACCGTGCCACTGGCGAGAAGACTGTGTACTCCTTTAACGGTTGTTGGTGGCATGGATGTCCCCGTCCTGAGTGTGTGGAATCGCCGGAGATATTCAGGGTAGATCTCCTGCCGACTGTCTTGCGTGGACCCGCACCCGCGATCAACTTATAGGCTCCCAGTTCACTCACAAAGTCTTGTGGGAGCATGAGTATGATGCCTGGATGGAGCTCGATGAGAAGTATCGGGAAGAAATAAACACGATCAAACGTTCAATGGTACAGGATCCTCTCAAATGCGGTGATAGCTTGTTCGGAGGGCGTACAAACCCCTTCAAGTTATACTTTTCGCCTACGGAGGGTGTGAAGCTCCATTACTACGACTTCTGTTTTTTATATCCCTACGTGATGAAGAACAATCCGTACCCCGTAGGTGCACCTGAAAAAATGGTGGGTCCTATCATACCAACCATCGAGGATTTTTCAGCCAACTTGAATGACCGCTACTTTGGACTCTCTTTCGTAGACGTGCTCCCCCCTCACGATTTATGGATGCCTATCTTGCCCGTCGTTATAGATCAAAAACTCATGTTTCCCCTGTGCGTGAAGTGTGCAGAAGAGAACAGCGGCGATTGTAACCACATACCCCAACAGTGTAAAATCAAAGGTGTATATGCAAGCCCTGAGCTGGCCCTAGCCGTTCGTCATGGGTATAGAATAATGAAGATACATGAGAGGTGGAGGTTTCAGAAGCTACCCAACCTTTTCACACCATATATAAACGCATTTTTGAAGGATAAGGTTGAGGCGTCAGGATATCCGCGAGGGGTTGATACCGAAGATGAAAAAACGTCTTATATTCAGCGTTACCGTGACCACGAAGGTATACAGCTTTATCGTACCCAAATTGTAAAGAACCCCGGCAAGCGCTTTAGTGTAAAGTTTTGCCTAAATAGTCTTTGGGGAAAATTTGCACAGAATACCGGCAAAGGGAACGTTCATTTGGCGCAGTTATAGTGAAGTTTGGGATTACCCCAACGCACCCGATAAAGAGTTGATGGAGATTGTGAATGTAGGTAATACTTACATAATAAAGTATCAGGTCATCCCATAAGTAATGTCGTTTTTTTAGATCGGAATTTGAAGGACAAAAAAAACTCAACTGAAACTTTTTAATCTAGTAAATATTTTCCATTGGAATCAATGACACTCTGCCAACGTCCTCCAAGCTTTTCAATGCCGTGTTTATAAAATTCAGGCGGTTTTGAGGCAAAAAACGTACAGAGACTGGTGTGCAGGTCATCTAAAGAAGTATACTGTTTCTCGTCAAGATAGTTTTGCAGACTCCTGAAGAGATGATAACATAATCAACAGCCAAAATGTATCTTCGATGAAACCATCATTTCTTTAGTAATTCGACGTCGCTGAATCCGAAAATGACCTTCATTTTGCATGATTGGTTCGCGTTTAGAAGATACACGGGTGCCCTGTTTTCATTATTTCCCAATTGAAATGAATATATCATTGAAGCATAACATATGGCAACACTGTAGAATGTGCTCGTTTGGCAACCTCGTTGTCTGGCGCCATCTTGAGTACATCGTAAATCCCTTTAGCTCAGTTCTAGAGTGACGCTTGTTGTGGTGACACGTTATTTCACATTTTGACATAGTGCTTTTGTAGTGTTTCCTCGTAATTTGCACCTGTGGTTAGTTCATGACATATAGAGTGTAGTGCGTGTTAAAGCGTAATCTTGCGATCAGTTTCTCATTGACGTTATAAGCAAAATGCCACGTAAATGCGTTAATGACTCAAATAACTTTTGCTATATTTGCGGCAAAGTAACATTAAAATCGCCAAAGAAGACGTTAACACCTGCCATCAAGAAAGCGTACCACCTTTATTTTAAGTGCAAATTAGGAGATCAGGACAAAACGTGGGTGCCGCATATATGCTGCATTACATGTGCAACTACATTACTTGAGTGGTACAATGGGAAACCGAGGTCAATGGGCTTCGGCATCCCCGTCGTGTGGAGGGAACAAAGTAACCACGTGGATGACTGTTTATTCTGCATGGTTCCGCCATTACGTGGAATTAGTAAGAAGAAAAAATGGACCCTCAAGTATCCTAATGTTCCATCCGCCATTCGACCTGTGCCCCATAACGAAGACATACCTGTGCCCAATCCTCCTACCTCCTCAGACACCCTCGATTTGGATGACGAAGAGCATCCTGTAACGAGTACAGATGAAGACATTGCACATCCCACAACATCACAAGATACCGACTTTGTGCCCAGTGAACTGTCTACAGAACCGCATAAAATCACCCAACACGAACTGAATGACCTCATCAGAGATTTGGACTTACCGAAGTCTAAGGCAGAATTGCTCGCCTCACGCCTTCAACAGTGGCATCTTCTTCATGATGATGTCCAAATATCCATGTACCGCACTAGGCAATCCACGTTGGAGACTTTCTTCATCAAACATGGTGACTTCGTGGTGTGTACAGATGTTGTTGGTTTAATGAATGCTCTAAATATAACATACAGAGATGACGAATGGAGGTTGTTCATTGATGCCTCTAAGCTAAGCCTTAAGGCTGTACTACTTCATAACAAAAACGAAAAAGCTGCCATTCCAATTGGATATTCTGTCCACATGAAGGAGACATATGAAAATATGCAATATCTGCTTCACCACATAAACTACAACGCTCACAAATGGAGCATATGTGGTGATTTGAAAGTGGTCGGCATGTTACTTGGTCTCCAGCAGGGTTACACGAAGTACTGCTGCTTCCTTTGCGAGTGGGACAGCCGTGCTAGGTCACAGCATTATGAAAGGAAGGAATGGCCTCTAAGAGAACGTTTAGTGCCAGGTGTGAAAAACGTTTCGTGCGAGCCATTAATAGAGCCAAGCAAAATACTTCTACCACCGTTACATATTAAGTTAGGGCTTATGAACAATTTTGTGAAGGCACTCAATAAGGATGGAAAGGCATTTAAGTATTTTTTCCAGAAGTTCCCTCGACTCATTGAGGCAAAAATCAAGGAAGGCATATTTGTTGGTCCTCATATTCGAAATCTGATGAAAGATGAACATTTCGAGACACTTTTGGAGGGCGCAGAAAAAGAAGCTTGGGTCTCGTTCAAGTCAGTGTCGCAAAATTTCCTTGAAAACAACAGAGCTCCAAATGCAGATGAATTGGTGGATAATATGTTGAAGGCGTACCAAAGAATGGGATGTAACATGTCTCTAAAAATTCATTTCCTCCATTCCCATTTCGACTTTTTCCCGGCAAACCTTGGTGAAGTAAGTGACGAACATGGGGAACGTTTTCATCAGCAGATTTCAGCTCTTGAGAAACGTTACCAGGGCAAGTGGAATTCATCTATGCTGGCTGATTTCTGCTCGTCAGTAATAAGAGACACTACACAGTCAGAGTACAAGAGACAGGCCAAGAGGAAACGACATTGAAGTGAGTGTGCTCCTTAAAATACATATATGTTGTGGGATAAATTTTTACCAGTACTTACACAATAATTACCATGATATCTTAAAAACGCGAACTAATTAAACAATTTCACTATCATTTTCAAATTCAGCATGCAAAAATACATAAGAATCGGCTACTTTCATTAAAGATACAAAAAATTCCTTAAAATTTGTTGACCAGTGTAATCTGAAGGCGCAAGGTCTGGAGAATATGGAGGATGTGGAAGTTTTTCCCACCCAAGCTCCTCAATTTTTGCAGAAGTGATCTGAGCGGTATGAGGACGTGCGTTGTCGTGGTGGAACACGATTCCTTTTCGATTAACCAAAGAAGGTCTCTTTTCTTTTAGTGCAGTGTTCAATCGATCCAGGTGTTGACAGTAGACTTGAGCGGTGATTGTTTGGTTATGTGGTAAGGTTTCAGAGGGTATTACACCACTTTTATCCCACCAAACACTAAGCAACACCTTCCGAGGGTGAAGATTTGGTTTTGGCTGTGGTGTCGCTGGTTCTCCGGCACAATCCCACTGTCGACGGAGCTTAACATTCTGATACAGTATCCACTTTTCATCACCAGTCACTAAACGGTGCAAAAAACGGATCTTGGCGTTCACGGGAATGAAGAGCTGTGCTAATGTTTACCCGCACCCTCAGATTGTCGACCGACAATTCATGTGGCACCCATTTTCCTAACTTAGGCACTTTCCCGAGTTGTTGCAAATGTCGATGGATGGTGGATGGGGATGAATTGAGTTTCTGGGCCAATTCTTCGACAGTTGTTGAACAGTCTTCTTCAAGTGCGGCTAACAGCAGGTCATCATCAAACTCAGCAGGGCGTCCAGAGCGTGCTGCATCTGTCAAACAGCAGTCACCATTCCTAAACTTTTGAAACCATCTTTGACATTTCCTCACATGCAGAATATCGTTGCCATAAACGTCCTGGATGTTTCGCGTTGCTTCAGTAGCACTATTCCCTTTTTTGAACTCGTAAAGCATTATATGCCTGATATGCTCTTCTGATACCGCCATGTTTATGAGGGATTCACATAAAGCAAAACACACGTCTTCACTGGTCAAGGTCTGTAAAGTATGTAGCGAAACACGATAGATCTCCTCTTAGATATAACCTTCGGAAAATTTATGCTTAAACCGAGTAGCACTAATTTAAACTTAATCTATCGTAAAAAACGACATTACTTATGGGATGACCTGTTACAACAACACCGAATTGTCCACAGACACCTCACGGGTTACAAACATTCCTGTAGCCAGCTTCACAACAGCCTATTCCCGCATCAAACTTTGGGACCTATTGCATTCTCTTGGGCGACGGGTATTTTATGCCGATACAGATAGCGTGATATTCACAGCGAGGAGCAGTGAATACATGCCCGCTATTGGGAGTTCCTCGGTGAGCTAACTGACGAGATCAAGGATGAGTATGGAGACAACGCATACGCCGACTCGTTTGTTTCAACAGGTCTAAAAACCTGTGGGGTACGGGTGAGGATAGGGGATGATACAAAGTATATCGTGAAGGCTAAGTGTATCACGCTTAACCAAGCGAATCGGCGGGTCGTTAACTTTGATTCGATGAAGGAGTTAGTGTGCTTGGAAGATGATGAGGGTGACCATCCGCCCGAACTGACTGTAGGCACCCACAACTTTCGAGCGCAGAAGCTGGGTGGCGTGAAGGAACTTAGGGGTACAAAGGTGTGCCGTAACACCTACAGGAAACGCTACCAGGTGCATGGTCCCTATGACACCGTGCCCTTTGGATACCATAATCTTTGATATATCTATTGCTAACTTAATTATTACACGTATTTATAAATATACATATATACACCTTGAATATTTCGTTTATTAAATAAATCGTGTTTCAACTGGCGTTTCACTTTGCGTGCGGGCGTGTGTACAGTAAAAAGTTAAGCTCCGCCCACTGTAAGACCGGCGACGTGATTCATGCCGCAACCTGAGCAGGCATCTATCCCTGCGTACTCAGATGACCTCTGTATACCCTTGAGCTCAGACGTGTATTCTCTTGCATAGAAGAAAAATAGTAATGGCTACCTTTAATATCGCGTGTTCAGCATTTTTGAAGTGGTATTCTGCTAAGTGCATAGATGTAGTGGATACTGGAAAACTCCCTATTCCCGCCTCCTTTGCCTCTTTTAAGGCTGCATTGAACTGTGCGAAGGATCAAGATATTCAAATACTCTACGGATATTCTGGCGAGGGGGTTGTAGGATTTCGCAGTACAGACGATGTACTGAAGTATGTTTTAGAACTAAGCTTTATAAAGGGTCACATACCGCGTAGTAGAAGAAGCAACACGCTCAGAAGATAAACAACAGTTATGGGTAGTGACTCTTGTGGATGAGTGATGTGATAAGCGGTATTATATCATATTACACCATACCGACTACTCGTACCCTACGGCTGAAAATGCAAAACTTGTCATCATGGACAATCTTAAGTATTTTTACCACTACATTAATATATATCATGATGAGGTTTGTGGTGAGGTTGTGGCTAATGGGTTGTGTGAGTTTTTAACATTAGACCTACGGGGATCATTAGGGATTTATTTTTCCCGTACGAATTGTTCATGTATTTCTTTTTCTTTTTCCCCGTACGGCTTGTTTTACCCCCACCTTAGCTCGACAGTGATCATTACGGATTTATTTTCCGTACGAATTGTTCATTTATTTATTTATTTTTCTTTTTCCATACGAAGTGTTCGGTGATTTAATTATTTTATTTTTTCGTACAAATTGTTCATTTATTTTTATTTTTATTTTTCCCCGTACGAGTTGTTTTATCCTCACCTTAGACCTACGGTACCGCGGAAGGTCGGTTCGGGGTTCGTGCCCGCCGTCGATTAACGCGGTCGCGCGACGCACATGTGTACATGGCTCTATTACGTGTGAGTTTAGCGTTTTGCATCGTAGAACATAAAGACTATAATTAAATGATATATTATATATATATATATATATATATATATATATATATATATATATATTTCCTGTACTAATATGATTATACGTTTCGTATATTTCAGTATAATTAATATAACTGTGTATATTTTCCTGTACTAATATTTCCTGTACTAATATGATTATACGTTTCGAATATTTTCAATATAATTAATATAACTGTATATTTTTCCTGTACTAATATGATTATACGTTTCGTATATTTTCAATATAATTAATATAACTATATTTTTCCTGTACTAATATGATTATACGTTTCGTATACTTTCAATATAATTAATATAACTGTATATTCTTCTTGTGCTAATATGATTATACGTTTCGTATATTTTCAATATAATTAATATAACTATATTTTTCCTGTACTAATATTTTGATAATGCACCGTTTTGTATATTTTCAATATATTTAATATAACTATATATATTTTTCCTGTACTAATATTTTGATAATGCACCGTTTTGTATATTTTCAATATATTTAATATAACTATATATATTTTTCCTGTACTAATATTTTGATAATGCCCGGTTTTGTACGATTATATATTTTCCATTCATGATGCTATTATTTGATCATATATATGCCCCATTGTATATCCATTAATTCAGCTAAATAAACAGAATGATGTATTGGTGTTTTATTTATTCCTTTTTGTTTATCCGCAATTATATCATTTGCTTGGTTTCTAAAGCGGATTTTAGAATAATTAATTTGCTATTTGTCAAATCGGTCTTCTAAGCCAACTGACGGAGGAATATATGCTTTAAATAAATAAATAGCGCAATCTGACAACTCAACTTTCTAAGCCAGATGACGAAAGAATATAAGGATTAATTAACTAAATAACGAATCTGGCAACTCAGCCTTCTAAGCCTACTGGCTGATTAGTATATGGTTTAAATAAATAAATATTGCTTTCTGGCAACTCAACCTTCTAAGCCAACTGGCTGATTAATATATGGTTTAATTAACTAAATAACGAATCTGGCAACTCAGCCTTCTAAGTCAACTGGCTGTGGCGCCCGCTGGCTCTGGCTGATTAAGCCAGAATATATGGATTAATTAAATACATGGCGCAAACTGGCAACTCAGCCTTCTAAGCCAACTGGCTGATTAATATATGGTTTAATTAAATATATAGCGCAATCTGGCAACTCAGCCTTCTAATCCAACTGGCTGATTAGGGGGTCCTATAAGAGAGCGGCGGGGTGGCTGAAGGACTCATATACGCTTGGTTCTCGCCGAGCGAAGACCCTTCCTCTGGATCCCCTCCTCCACTCTCTCCCTCTCTCTCTCTCTCTTAAGTTAGGTATGCCCCTTTGGGGGGTGAGGCCGTCCCCACTTCTCCCCCAAAGAGGTTCCCCCCTTGCACAAAAGGGGGGTTTGGATGCCTTGCAACAAAGGGGGTTGGGGGTGTTTTTTTTCTGGTTTATTCATGTTTTTTTTGTTAATTTGTCACAATATAAGAGGTAAGCACCATAACTTTTCAAAAAAAAGTCCAAAATTGACACCCTACTGCATACTTTACATTTCATGTCCTTATATTTTCCTTTAGAGTTTTCTTTCACCTCTACCATATTTAATCGGATTTCCATTATAATCTTCATATCCTTTTCTTTCATATTTTCAATATATGATTTTCTTTTAAATTCATCAATGAATCTTAGTTTTTTCATTTTAATTTTCCTCTTTATTAGTCGTTCCTGTAAATATTCATTAATTTTTTGTCGTACACTTTTCTTTAATTCATATTTTTTCATAATTTTCAAGTCCTCTAATGTTACTTTATATAATTTACACATTTCTGGCACTTCCTCTGCCCAACATCCTGGTATGGATTTTTCAACTGATCTTCGGTTATCATTTTAATTAATCTATCCTTATTTGAGTTTAATACATTGTTCATTACCATTATCTTCTTGCATCCAATTTTTTCTTTGACTGGCCACACTCCTAATTCAGCTAATAATCCCCAATATGGGGTACTATATTTCATTCCTGTTATTTCCCTTAGAATTCTTCCGTGCATTTGTTCCACTTCTTCAATATCGTTTGTCCTTGTTCTCGTCCATGTTTCCATTCCATAAAATATTGTAGGTACTATTATGGTTTCATACAATTTTTTTTTCACCTTCATTGACCAATGGTTCACTGTAGCTGGATCTCCATATCTCTTTAGATCTGCTATCATGAAATTTATCTTACTTTTCTTCTTTTCTATATGTGTTTGGTGATCACCTCTGCTACTGAACCATTGTCCCAAATACTTGTATTCTTGTACTTGTTCTATACTTCCCATTTTCACTTTGTTAATTGTTCTCATTTCAGGTACTTTTCTTCTCATCACATTTATTGTCATTTCTGGTGATTTCTCTTTTTTATTATTAAATGTAATTTTTTTGTTAGTATTTCCATTGATCTACAATTACTAATTGCTCTTTCTATTACTCCTAAGTTACTTGATGCCTGCATTATATCATTCATAAATATACATGACTGAATTTCTATTTCCTTTATTCTTGTTAGGCATTTACCCATATTATTTACTCTATCTGTGTCCACCGAGCACAGTCTGGGTCCCAGAGACGTGCCTTGTTTCACTACTTCTATATTTCTTGGTCTTGTGTCACCTAAAGGTGTTTTTATTTGTATTGTGCCATTTTTTTTAAGTTGTATATTAGTAGTGCTTCTTCTGGGCCTGCTACTTTTGATGCTTCTTTGATGCAGTCCTTCAGCTCTAGCTTGTCAAAACATTTTACAGCATTCCCAAACCAAACATATGTATTGTTACCTAGATATTTATTATAGTCAGTTATTGCATTCAACGTTAATATGTGGTATATTGTTGATTTCCCTTCTATTCCTCCACATTGGTACATACTTAATCCCCGTTTCCAGTCACTTTTCTTATTTAGTCCAACTTTCTCAAAAATTTTACTAGCTGTACTTGTGAATACCCCACTCCTATTACCTATGTCCATTCTGTCACCACTTTTGTAAATTGATATTATTTTCATATTGTTCCACTGTTCTGGGATATTGTAAGTTTTAAGAATTACATTGAATAGTTTTGTCAGACTTCTTATTACATCCCATCCAGCATTCTTCATTATACTATTGCTCCATCCTTGTTGGTCTGTTGACTTCTTATTTTTTAACTTTCTAATAACATTTTCAACATCCTCATTTGTAATACTATTTATGGTATGTCTATCCTCTACTACAGCTTTAATAGTTTCCGGGTGTAGTTTATTAATCTCTTCAGCTTTTTTCTCTTCCTTATTTTCTGCCTTATTTGTAATAAGTAGATCATGGTAAAAATCTTCATATACTTTCAATACTTCACTAGTTTCTTCTACAATTTTTCCTTCTCTATTTTTTATAGCTCCTCGTTCCACCTTTGTATTTCTGTCCATATCCTTTTTAAATTTCCAAAATGTTCCGTTATTCGGTCCACCTCTTCCTTTTAACCGTTCCATTGTCTTAATTATTTTCTTTTTATTTTTTATTTTTTCCTCCTCTATCATGCATTCCTCTATCAAACTCACTCGCGTTCTTGCTTTCTTCTTTTCTTCTTCACTATTATTCCAGTCATAACTTCTTTTCTTATAAATTCTTTTTATCTTTTTTAATTTCTTTACAATTATATTTTCTGGTACTCTCTTGCACTTAATAACTGTCTTACATTCTTCCATTATTTCTTGAATTTTGTTTTCCCATATACGAGGGTAATTCAATAAGTATCCGCACTTTTTATCTTCACAATTTTATTTTCACATCTGATCGATTATAAACACATCACTTCTCAACATAGTCTCCCTGTTTCTCAATACACTTAGTCCAGCGATCTACAAGCTTCCTAATGCCATCACAAAAGAATGTTTTTGGCTGTGTGCGTAGCCAGTCATGCACCGCCTCCTTCAGGTCGTCATCGCCTTGGAATCGTTGACCTCTCAAAGCGTCATTTAGTAGTCCAAACAGGTAAAAATCCGAAGGTGCCAGGTCTGGACTGTAGGCTGGATGGTCAAGAACTTCAAATTTAAGTTCTTGAAGGCATTTTCTAGTCTGTGCAGCGGTATGAGGGCGCGCATTGTCGTGTAACAGAATAACACCTTCCAACAATCTCACTCTCCGTTTTGTGCGAATTGCTTGCTTTAACTCATTCCGAATCATGTCAGAATACGAATAATGATAATGATAACCTTGAACATTATCAAGAGCGTGGAACTACAGTAAGAAGTGCATCGTATTCTGACATGCCTCGGAATGAGTTAAAGCAAGCAATTCGCACAAAACGGAGAGGGAGATTGTCGGAAGGTGTTATTCTGTTACACGACAATGCGCGCCCTCATACCACTGCACAGACTAGAAAATGCCTTCAAGAACTTAAATTTAAAGTTCTCAACCATCCAGCCTATAGTCCAGACCTGGCATAACTTCGGATTTTTACCTGTTTGGACCACTAAAAGACGCTTTGAGAGGTTAGCGATTCCAAGGCGATGATGACCTGAAGGAGGCGGTACATGACTGGCTACGCACACAGCCAAAAACATTCTTTTGTGATGGCATTAGGAAGCTTGTAGATCGCTGGACTAAGTGTATTGAGAAACAGGGAGACTATGTTGAGAAGTGATGTGTATATTATCTATCAGATGTGAAAATAAAATTGTGAAAATAAAAAGTGCGGATACTTATTGAATTACCCTCGTATTATACATTTCTTGTAGATTTTTGTTTAATGATACAATTTTTATGAGGACCGCCCCCTGAGTTAATCTATTAAATTTCTTTATTCCTTTTCCTATTATCATTTTTTCCTTTTGCTGAGTTACTTTACATGCTGCCTCATACCAGTTGATACTACACATCATTGCACAGTGGTCACTGTAAGTAATTTTATCAGTTACTCTATAAGGAGTCCAGATTTTCTTTTCATCTATATACACTTCCTTTACGTGTGAATCATCATCCTGCTTAATAATTAAATAGTCCAATACAGATTTGGAATCTCCTTCCCTTCTTGTCCAAAGTCCTTTACATAAATTGTTAGAGTTAAGAAGTGTTAGACCTTTTAACTATATTAAATTGATGAGGAGTTTACCTAATTTTGTAACGTCATCTTTATTATTTACTATTATCTTTCCTATTTTGCATTTAAAGTCCCCACATATGAGTATTTTTTTCTTCTCTTGACTCTGCTTTTCTTATTTGTTTTTCAATAGTGTTATACATGTTTTTGAATATTTCAATACTGTTTCTCGATTCTTGTGGTGCATATATGACTCCAAGTCTGATTTTGTTTCTTCCATTGCTAATTAATATTCGCATTTGTTCACTTGAGTCATGAATTCTTTCTACCTCACAACAGAAGTTTAATATGTCGTCTTTCACAAATACTACAATTCTTCCTTTACCTTCCTCACTTTCTAGTATAAAATATTTATATCCTTTCAATTGTACTTTTTCATTTTCTTTCACATATGATTCTGTTATACATACTACTTTTGGTTTTTTTCCATCAATGATTTCTTGTAGTGATACAATTTTTTATTTAAGCCTCCTTATGTTGACAGTAAATTGAGAACATTTTAAACTTGTTACGATTTATAATACTACTCAGAGTTTTTACTTTATTCTTTGTCGTTATTTTTCATTTTCTCCAATTTACATTGGTTCCACTTCCTGCAGTCAGCATTGCATTGGTTGTGCTGCTACTCCTGGTATCTGTGCATTCACATAAGGTCCCCTGGCCCCTTTACTTCTCATTTCTTCTTGTCCCCCTTGTTGTTCTCCCGTCATCTGATTCTAATAACTTGGCTGAATGTCCTCTTGAGTTTGTTGGTATACACCCTTTCTTTCTATAGCTCCCTCCATTTTGATTAATTTTTGGTATAGCAATTGTTCTAAAAAATCCATTCTTTTTCCTACTTTTTGTGTGAGCTCGTTTCATCCCAATTTCTATTCCTAGACATAACATACCCTCCTCTTTTTGTTTGTATTGTCCATAAATATAGTTTCCATTCCATCTTTTATCTCCACTTCTACATATATCCTTGGTTATTTGATAGTTTTCATACCTGTAAATTTCCTCCTTCTTTAACTGCTATATTTCCCTTGTCTTGTTTTCTAATACTAATCTATTTTTTGCATTATATCCTTGCTCCTTTCTGTTATCCTCTGCATAACGTCTAAATCTACAGTAACCATATTACGGGCAATACTTTTTATTGATAATGTACCAGCAGTCCTTAGGTCATTTGTAATTTCTAAAGCTCGCATGAGAGGACAGTACGAGTCAATTTTTGTATGAACGTTTATGAATGAAATGAACCGTTATGATAAGACTTGGTACTGGACTATGGGCACCATACTGTATAGCAATATACAGTACAGTATATGAGATAAGATAAGAATTATGGAAAAAACATTTTAATATTAGGAACTCGAAATCACGCATGAAAGATGACAGTGACATTGCTGAAAAAAATAAAAAATACTTAATGAAATATTATTTTAACCCTTTACTGCACAGAGGGCTTTTCCGGGATTGAATAAAATCGTCTGGCGTTAGCCATAACAAAATCAGCAAAGTTGACACTGCGCTAAAGGGTTAATTGGGTTTCAACAAAAAAGTAGCATCACTTAAGTTGAAATTTTTTAAATAAAATCGAATTCTGTCGATCTGGACTTCTTGTAAATAAGAATATTACAGTATTCATCAATCTATAAACTACAAAATATGGAATTACACTAATATTACCTTATTTGATAAAATGACTGAGTCGAAAAACCATTTCCTGACCAACCCCGCCTGAACCATCCTGATAATCAGTTCATCGAACTTCCTCTTCAAAATGGAGTTCTCCTGTACGTACATTCCATTTGGAAAGACCATAAAACATTCCTGAAAACGGTGAAGGAAAATGTAAATAGAAGTGAATGGAGCTACATTCCATTCGACGACGAACTCCGTTTCTATTATATTTTCGTTTTGAAGCGCAAGATCACTATAAAAATATTATCTTCTACTCCTATTAATGAAAACGCAAAACGTTTTGGTCCAAATATTTCAACTGAATACTAATTTGTTATTGCTTGACCTTAATATAGGTCAGACTGCAAATACAATTTTCTGATATAATGAACATATAAGCTTCATGGAGTTGGAGGAAATGTGTTTAGTTTTTTTAAAAGGGTGGTAACATCAGATAAACGGGAAGATTTTAACGCGTATTTTTGCTTTGGAAGGCATAGAAGCCTACAGAAAAAGGAACGAGACACGGTCATATTTTGTTGCACAACATCATCCGTGCGAGATTACTTCTACATTTCTAAACTAACTTGCTTCAAATTTGGTCAAATTTGGCTTATTTAATATTTTTCGCCCATTTTCTATTATACCTCTAATATTCTAAAGGTTTTCTTCGGATCCTCTTGTCCATCGTATTGTGTGGCCACAGAGGTGTACTCAAGGAAGTTCCTAGGCAAAAAAGCTACTGCTTTATTCTTCAGCACATCTATAAGCAAATTCTTGAGATTGGAATAAATGAAGAACCGACTTGCCAAAACCTGGTTTTGAGTAAATAAGTAAATCATAACATATAAAGTGTTTAAGTAGTTATTAATTAATTAGAAGCATATAATCTCTCTGGTATCCTGACACTGAAGATAAACGACTTTTGAAACTGGAAATGGTTTAAAATAAAATTTTGTATCGGTAAAGTTTGTCATCCGTAACGAACAGTGAATATTGGAAAAGATTACTGCATTGCATTGTAGGTACCTCAGAATGGCACAATTTTTAATTTTTTAATTTTAGTTGTTGACTACGAATCCATCGGCCCCGGGATCGAGACCTGGGTGACGGCAGGCGGCGCCGCGCAGCAAAACCCAGCTGTTCAGCCTTCCACACAATAAAGAAATTGGTTGGTAGATAAATTGGTACCCTCGGTAGCCTAGTGGTTAAGACGCTGGGCTGCTGCTACTGGTGAGGCGTGGTTCGGATTCCACGTTAAACTGTAGATCTAAGGTGAAGTGAAAAGCTTGGCCTTCGTCAGAATGAACAATTCAGGCGGTTAACCAAGGTTATATTTTTTATGTATATACCATTCAAAGAAAATGCACCTCTTTATACATAACAACTATCTGTTAATGTAATTAATAATAATTAATATTTATATTGAGGAATATAGGTAATTAATGTAAAATTGTTACGCATAGAAAATAGCATTTTTTGAATAATATACAAAATTACTAAGTAATAACCAAATTAAAAACACTTTAAATCGTTTCGTAAATTTACTTTTACAGATTTTTTCTTGACAAACCAATACAAATGTTCTCGTTTAGCTGCATTTAAAAAAGTGACTTGAAAATGGTTTCATAAACGTACGCAGATATATTTACAGTAAATTAAAATTTAATAAATTTCCATTATATGTGGAGTATTATTATTATTGGTATTCAAGAAATCTGTTAATGAAGACTAAAAATGTTTAAGTGTTTATTTAAATTTATATAAATATTTGATGAAGTTCTGTACAGTTCAAAATAGAGAGAAGTAAGGATCACGCGTAAAATTGGTTTGAAACACTAATAAAATGACGTAAAACTGCAATAAAAACAGATGCCAAAATGTTATGTAAATTGTTATTGTCTATGGATAAAAAGAAGGGAGGTGGCCGCAAATTCATTGGAAGAAGAATTAATACAGAAAAAGACACGAGGTCCAGACTTCGGCATATCAGAGTTTACGCCCTTAAATTACCTACAATAGTAAGCCCCGTAAAGTTCTCACCAAACAATCTCAAACAACGGCCTAAAAATTACTGGTATGCACTGAAGCTGATAAGGGCGGTGGATGACGCTAGAGTCGTTTTGGTGGGGTTGTTTAACCTCCTTCGAAACATCTAAGATCATATGATGGAGGGGACTTGTAGCTTTACGTGGGATCCACAGGACACTACGCATAATCTTGATGCAGAGGACGGTCCCCCGTCCAACTACAACTATGACCCACTGTCGCTTAGCTTCGTTGATCGACAGGAAGCGGTATCACTGTACGACATTTGCCGCGACGTAGCCCGGATACCACGAGAAAGGGGGTTAAGAAATCCTCTCCTAAAATAGGAACGCAAGTGCACGGCCTAAAGATAAGATAATAATTATAAAAATATTCACTTTAGGAAAATAATTAGCAGAAGCACTCCAAAACTAAGGCCACTTGGAACTGAAAAATGTAAAGTTTGAAATATTCAGAGTTAATTTGCATAGAATTTATCATTTTTCATGTTAGGGAAGAGCTTTCATAAGTATATAGTAGAGTGATAAATATAGACAAAATTAACAGCAGTTAGAGAATCCGAACTGATAGGCTCTAATCTATCAATCCTCAGAAAAGGAACGGGTAAAGGATAATGAACTGCACTGCAATGAAATGATAAAATGTTATAAAACGATTAATAGTCTAGGTATAAAACGATTAATAGTCTAGGATTTGGCCCAGAGTTCGTATAAATTTCTGGGTGCAGAGGTTTTGACGACTGATCTAGACTAATTTTGGGGCGCAGAATCCGAATTTTTCTATGCCATCGCACCAAATTGGTGCGAAAGTGGTCAAAATGGCAAAAAATTGGCAAAAATGGCAAAATTTTATCAGTTTTTCGTATTTTTGTCATATTCTTGAGTTGAAAAATATTTTAAGGGCAATTGTTTGAGAATCTGTGTTTGTAACATACTGCTGCCTGAACCAAGAAAACTGACAAAAATGTCAAAAAATAACAGCAAAAATAGTAAAAAATTAAGTAAACATTGTCAAAAAATCGCAAAAATTAAATTTTTGGCTATTTTGGTGCATAAACTAGCTCTAACTAATCATATCGAACTAAATAGTCAAGAAATTAGATATTAATAGCTCTGCAAGAATTTATTAAAACAAAGTATGCACAAATGTCTAAATTTCGGGTATAAATCGATAAAAATGGTTGTAAAATACTTGAAAAAATAGACAAAATATAAAAAAATAGTACTAATTTTATGTTATTCTTAGGCTCGCTTGTTGTAAAATGCTTGAACTTCTTATGGAATCGATCTATTTGATTTCTTTAGAGTAACTAAGTCATATTTATTGTGTTTCAGGTTTAGTATTGGTAGTAGCTACAAATTGAGGATCCCTGTATTCATTATGTGATTCAGCAGATGATAGATCATGGTAAGTAATAATCGAATTGAATATTTAAAACATAAATATAAAGACCAATGTGTTACAAATGAATTTTTATACAGTATGTATAGAATAGAACCAGTTTATTATAATTGCAATTGCAAGAAGTCTTAGTATATTTTATTTTTTCAGGATGTCTGTCAACTTGTGCCAGAAAAGAAGCATAGCTCAAACCTTGGTAAATGTATCTTGTGCCAGAAGAACAAAAGCCCAAGTGGAGAGAAATATTTGAGCAGCGGAGAACATGGAATAAAAAATTTGCTTCAGTTGGCTTCTGCGTACCCAAATGATGACAGAAGCAAGCGTTTGAAAGCTCTTGCTGAGAGTCAGACTCCTTATATTCAGTATCACAGCACTTCGTGCTATGCAACATATAAAAAGTTCGTTGAACGTAGCCAGAAGTCTAAAAATGCTGAATCTGAACCCTCCGATTCCTCCTTAGGGGAAACATTAACTCCTCCAGAAAATAGTTTAAGCAAAAGGATTAAAACACAGCATATCAAGGATATGAAAATGTGTGTATTTTGTGGTTCAACGCGAGTCAAATTGAAAGGTGGAAACATTGACCATGATTTGTTTCGGATATGTACTCCAGGTCGTGCCCAAAAGTTATTGAGTTATGCTCACTTGTTCCAAGACGATGTTTTTACCAGAGTAGCGATGTTGAACGAATACAAAGATGTATTCGCTGCAGATGTATTCTATCATAATAATTCTATAAAGAAGCATTTTGCAGCCTATCGCAGAATAGAGACGATTTTGGAAAACAGACAGCAAGAAAATGAAGTTATGGGTTCTACTGACATGGTTCAAGAAGCGTTTAATGATGTAGTCTCAAAAATAGACTTCACAAGCTGTGGATACAGTGTCACCTACTTGAGACAAGAGATCAATAAAAAGCTGAACCAGGATGAATCTATCAGTAACTCTTTGGTTAAGAGCCTGCTTATAGACAAATTTAAGGACACCATTTATTTTACATATCCTAGCAACAAACGAAAATCCCAGATGGTTTATTCTGTCCAGATTGAGAGTGCAAGAATTGTTGAAACTTTTCGGAAATCATCTGTCAAAAACGTTGCTAAGGACCTAAGGGAAGAGTTAAAAACTTACAGTTTTGGTTTACGCTATAGCTATTGTGATCCAAACGATCTTGATCTAGCCTTAAAACGCTTCCAAAATGAACGTCCTCCAATATGGATGGAATTTCTTCAGCATTTGTTTTCCACCCGGAATGTATCAGATAGCAACAATCAGTTGATGCTGAAGTGTGACACTATCTTCCAGATGTTGTTTTACATCCTTCATAATGGTTTGGAGCCCACCCCATTGCATGTCGGATTTGCTCAAACTATACATAACCTGTCACAGTCTAAAAATCTTATTGAAATTGCAAACAAACGGAACATTTGTGTAGGATATCAAGAAGTTCGCAAAATAAATTTTGCACTAGCAAAACGTACAATATATTTATGTGGTTCACATAGAGTTCCAGTTCCTCCAGTATTTGATAAAAACCATCCAATTCAAGCAGCAATGGATAATTTTGACACCTTGGAAAATACCTTGTCTGGAATTGGTTCGACACACGATACGGTGCTAGTTTTATTCCAAAATGCTCCATTAAGCTCTGCACCAACACAACAGCATACTAATAAGATCAGTGAAGATCCAGAGTCAACCCTCCGGCTTGGCAAGTTACAAAGCGTTCTTCCTTGCCAAGAAATTATCTCGATTGGACCAAGACATGAACGAGGTACAATAAGTCAAGATTTCCAAGTCTCTGAATACAAGGCAAACGATCATTTACTAGAGACTGTTAATCTCGACCATTTCCTGTGGTTTGTGATGCGATACAAACATAGAACAACCACAATACAGGGCTCTTCAACTAACTCAAATACTGATAATGATGACTTTGTTCCAAGCTTTGTTGCTGTCAAAAGCCCTTTTGTAGGAGATAGCTTGAAGCCTACAACTATTGCGTTCACTCCCATACTGCCATACAAAGCAACTGAATTTGATACCATTTTTACAACAATGATTAACTTTCAGGACGTGCTTAAGCAGCAGAATAAGCCATACGGTGCACTGTGGTGTGATGAAGGAGTTTATGCTATTGCGAAGGAAATTCAGCTCCTGAAAAAAGATCTGTTCAGTAATTTGTTTATCGGATTGGGTGGATTCCATTTTGAGAAGATTGTACTTGCTTGTATTGGATCTTATCTTCATATATCGGGAATTGAATCTGTTTTGGTTGAAAGCGAATGTTTCGGTCCAGACACAGTAAAATCCGTTATGAATGGCAATCATTATGTGAGAGCCAAGCAAGGATTATCTTTCGTGCACGAAGCAATAACAAGCATTATGTTCGATGGGTTTTTGAGTGTCGATGAACACCGTAACTTATATCAAGATGCTGCAACTAAAATTTCAATTATGGTTGCAGAACAAGAGCAATGGGACGACTTTAAGTCTTCGATATATACTCTGTCTCAATCCTTTCAACAATATATAAAGCAGAGGTCTGATAGTAATGAAAACTTTCATTACTGGTATCATTTTACCAATAGATTGTATCCAATCATCAGAGATTTAACCTACTCAATGCGGGCAGGTGATTGGTCACTATTTCTTTCTTCCATACAGAGATCAATCCCACTTTTCTTCGCCTACAATAGAACCAACTACGCCAGATGGGCAGCAATCTTCTTTGAGGGTTGTTTAAACCTTGAGGTACATTTTCCTGATCTCCACAAATCATTCCTTAGTGGTGGTTTTGTAGTGAGGAGAACGACACGATAGTGTAGTGGAGTGTCCAGAGGATTAATTGGCTTTCCTTGGAGAAAGGAAGCAGTGGCGCTGTGGAATATTATTAAACATGAGAAGGACTTATATTCTTCACAAATGAGAGGTTCCGGCCAGCTTGAAAATCGTGACGAGTATGATATTCATCATGAATACTCCAAGAGCCATGCCTTATCGAGCTCCAGTAATGTCCAAGCTATTCAACAGTACATTTACAAAGTTGGAAACACATTGAGCAAAACATTAGATGGCAAACCATTCAGAAACATTGCTACCGGTGAAGAGGATAAAGAGTCTTATACATATCACATTACTTGCCTGGATAGAGGAGATGTTGCTTACAAGAATTTCAAAACCGAACGGCTTGAGAAAAAAAAAAACTTTGTTTGCAGCAATTAAGAGGCAAAAACCCGCAACAGCGAGGAACACTTCCAGAAAACGAAAGGAATATGACATAAAAAAGAAACCATTGCAGCACTGAACTACATTGCATTTGCTCAGCTCAGGGAATTTCCATTGAATCAATTACTTTTCCATGAAATTACACCTCTTCCATTTTTTCTTGTAGACAGTGATGGTTTTTTGAAGAAATCTAAGAAATCGGAATTGGGATCGGAACTTGAAAAGAAACTGGGTGAAGACCTCCCATTGTTGTTAGAAGGGAATGATGCAATGATCATAGATTTTATGGCTCAAGTAAGGAAATTCCCGGTGAAAAAAGCAATGTTGAAAACATTGGTGAATTTGCACAATCACTTTTAAATATGTTTTTGAGTATGGGATCCAAGTCAACCACAATTCATATCTTATTTGAAAATTACAAGGCTTCAAGCATCAAGACTGGAGAACGGATGAGACGATCAATTGCGCATTCGAAAATACAAATTTCCATAACATCACCTGAGCAGAGGCTTCCAATTGACTTCAACAAGTATTGGAGTTCCACAGATAACAAGGCAAACTTCCAAAAATTTTTTGTCGGCTTTTTCATGGAAAACTACTATGGAGATAAAGTAATTGTACTGGGAGGTGGTACTCTTGAAAAACCAGAAGTTTGTGTCCAATTCCAAAATGGGAAGGTCTGCGAAATTCCTGAGCTTTGTTCTTCACAAGAAGAAGCAGATGACAAAGTGATGTTACATGTAAACTATGTGGTGGATAAGGCAATGCATGGTGGTGGAGCTACAGTCTCAGTAGCTACCAGTGATACTGATATCTTTGTGTGCCTCATCTACCATTTAACAAAATGGATTGAGCATGGCCTGAAGGAATTATGGTTTGTTAAAGGCTCTGGAACAAGTCGCAAAATCATTCCTCTGCAATGCTTGCATCAAAAGCTTGAAAACGATTTGATCCAAGTTTTACCTGCCTTGCATGCTTGAACTGGCTGTGACAGTGTCAGTAAAGTAGGCACAAAATCTAGTGCACTGAAGCAGTCAAATTAAGGACTTTGGCAAGGAACCACTTACAGAGGAAATAATCGAAGGTGCCGAAAACTTTCTGGTTCATTGCATCAAACCCGAGTCAAAATCCATATCATTTGATCAACTAAGATCTGAGCAATACTACAAAACTGGGGACAAAATCGATTTTACTCAGCTTCCTTGCTCTTCAAAAAGTATTAGACTGCATATTAAACGGGCATATCTTCAGTGCAAACTTTGGCTTGACTCTCCATATGGCTCCATATCTGAAAATTTAAATCCACTTGACTATGGTTACATAAAGTCTGATGAGGGACTTTTGGAACCTCAACTAACCGATTACTCAGATAAACCTCAGGATTTGATTGAACCTTGCAGCTGCAAAACCTGTACCAAGAGGTCAAAATGCCCTTGCACTGCGTCATCCATACCATGCTGCTCATTCTGCAAGTGCAATCAAAACATGCCAAAATCCTAACGCCTGAATTTCAGCAGGTAACTGAATAAAATTACAGATGAACAAATCTGTACATTGTACTTCTGTTTCATTTTCATGGTGTCGGAAGATGATACCACAAAAGCCATAGTGCTTTTATTTGTAAATAATGTTTCAATAAAAGTTTCAAATAAACAAAAAAAAAAAAAAAAAAAAAATGGGGCCTCATCATTAAATGAGGTCGTTCCCACTAAGTTAGCTATAACTTAGCCCATTGCCGTGGTGCTGCAATGAGAAAATGCACCTGAGTGACGGTAACACTCTTTCTCAATCACATAAGCGGCCTTGACAGTTTTTGTCAAACTCTTTGCCACTTTTGCAAGATTTTCAGTCAACTTCATCATCAGAAATAATACATGATCTTATCTCACAGTCTTTTATAACATTCAAACCTAAGAGTTTTATAAAATTAGCACTATTTTCTTATATTTTATCTATTTTTTCAAATATTCTACAACCATTTTTAATCATTGTAACCCAAAATTTAGACATTTGTACATGTTTTTGAGTTAGGAAATTTTAGAGCTATTAATATCTAATTTCTTGACTATTTAGTTCGATAAGATTGGTTAGAGCTAGTTTATGCACCAAAATAGCCAAAAATTTCATTTTTGCGATTTTTTGACAATATTTACTTAATTTTTTACTATTTTTGCTGTTATTATTTGACATTTTTGTCAGTTTTCTTGGTTCAGGCAGCAGTATGTTACAAACACAGATTCTCAAACAATTGCCCTTAAAAAAATTTTCAACTCAAGAATATGACAAAAATACAAAAAAACTGAATTTTTTTTGCCATTTTTGCCAATTTTTTGCCATTTTGACCACTTTCACACCAATTTGGTGCGATGGCATAGAAAAATTCGGATTCTGTGCCCCAAAATTAGTCTAGATCAGTCGTCAAAACCTCTGCACCCAGAAATTTATACGAACTCTAGGCCAGATCCTGTACTATAACAACGTACTTTCATATCATCACTGTCCGTAGCAGCTGCAAAGAATGGTCCCAATCCTCCTACAAGCAAACCTGTTTCTCTCAGTTCTCTGATTGTTTCGATTGTTGGGGGAAGTCGTTGAACGGTTAAGAATGCCGTTAGATTAGACGAATAAGCCGTCGTTAAAATGATGCAATAAAACCACAGTGATGCCAAAAAGATCTGAAATGTGCGTTCTTCTATTTTTAATGAATCTTATATACATGTGTATTATTTAATTATATACAAAAAAAACTATGTGCGTCCTATGGTACCATATTTCATTTAGTACCAATCGCTTATCAGCATAATGACAGAAGAGTTACATACATCTTCTTGAGAACATTAGTAGTATGGCCGCAAAAGGTTAGAGTGCAAGAATGTCGTAATGTTGCAAGAAATAATGATCAATGTTGCAAAGGGGGTGGGGTATGTTGCAAAGGGGGGTATGCAATGAAGGGGGTGGGAGAATGCTGCAGATGCAATTAGGGGTCATGAAACTTAGAGGTGGCGTTATCCCCCAAGAGAAAGACAGAAGAAGGAGAAAAGCAAGAGAGGTGTTCACCTGGCAGGAGCCAAGTGCACACTAAGACTTCAGCCGAGTGGCCGTTGTCTTATAGGCCCCTAATCAGCCAGTTGGCTTAGAAGGAGCCAAGGGGGAGAAGGGAGGTTGACGGGAAGGGGTCTTCGGGGGAAGAAGGAAGGATGACCTCCCCCCAAAGGGGTTGCCTTAACTTAAGAGAGAAAGAGAAAGGAGAGAAGGAGGAGGACTTTGGGGGACAAGGTGGGACGTTCTAACCCCACAAAGGGAAACTAAGCCTTAACCTAAGAAGGAAGGACAGAGTTCTTTATTCAGCCGCATTCATCATCAAACTGACAACTCTGAAGCGAGGCGGGTCTTATATAGAGGACGGTTGAGTTACCAGATACCATTTTTTATTTTAATTGCTCAGGTATACATTATTAGGGTGAGTTGCTAAACACCACCATTTATTTTAATTCGTTACCAAAGCAAACGTACTTTCTCTTTTAAGAGAAATAATCACCAATATTGACAATAAAAAAAATCAATATGTTTATTAATTATTGTAAATAAATAGAATTTGCCTTCTACTGCACAAAAAATAATATAATACGGAACGTACAATCCTCAAAATAATAGTTCAGGCGAAATACACACACACACACACACACACACAATTGTATTTGACCTACTTTCTCAAACTGTGCCTATTTTCTTTTGGCTATCCTTTCTACTGCACAAAATCAGAAAAATAAAAAAGAATTCATTCCGTTAACATATTGTCTAAGAGTAATATTCAATTTTCCTTCACTAAAAACCTTAGAATGTACACTGTCTATTTAATTTTGTCATTCCTTATATATATATATATATATATATATATATATATATATATATATATATATATATATATATATATATATATATATATATATAAGATTTTATCCTTAAGGTGAATTAATTATTAAAACAATATTAACATTAAAAAATTTACTAAACAATTGGCTTAGCAAAAGAAATCGTTCCATTAACATATTCTCAAATCTATATACAAACACACACACACACACACACACACACACACACACACACAAAATTATATTAAATAATTATTCTCTTACAAATACGTTTATTTTAACATTGTGTTCAGATGACAGCGACAGGAGGCAGGTAATGAAAAACTCCAGCGAAAGGTCCAGCCCGAGGCCTTTTTAAAACCACAAACTGGCGAGAAGGAATTTGGGTTGAATTTTCTCTCTCTCAAAGACTCGCATCCACCTCTTCTCGCTCTGTAAGCGACTGTCTTCCTTTTATATATATATATATACAAAAAAATGTTTTATATTTTATCAACTCCGTTATTTTTATTATCATCTTCATAGTTAACATCTCTGTTATTGAAATGAATGAATAAAAAAAATGGAAGGATATACATTTTATACATTTTTCAAAAAATCTGGATCAGGTCAAGTAAAGTAACATAGTATAACTCGTATCTCTCACGATTCTTAGTTAATGTTTTCAATAATGTAATTACTTGTTTTCTGTATAAATGTCTGCAGAAAAAGATGAGATCGTGGGTTCGAACCGAAAATTGAGACTCAATTTAGTATGGACGCAAAATAATAAAATATTGTGAACAATATTGCATAAAGGGGTGGGTGGGGAAAACCAAGTATTGTCGCAAATATTGACGTGGTAGAGACAGCAAAGGGTAATACGAGCACTAAATCTACGGAGAGAATATAGCAATCTTTGGAAAGCTGAGTTTAGCATGGGCGCAAAACATGGTAATGCACTAAAATCTTCTCGATTTGATGTTTATGTCATAGGATATTACTGTGGTGTTAATGTCAGAGTAATAAAGAATAGCGGCGCTAATTTTGTTTCCTGCGATACTGAGCTGAACCACTCTAATGAATATATTCCTATAACGAATGGCATCCGAAAAATTGAGGATCAATTTAGTATGGTTGCAAATAACATGCATCCGAAAAAATTGAGACTCAATTAGTAGGGGCGCAAAAAATAATAATGCACATTCTGGAAATCTTTTATAGAGATGGTTGTTGCGAGGGATATTGCATAAAGGGGTGGGTTGGAGAAAGCCAAGTATGGACGCAAATATTGTCGTTGTAGAGACTGCAAGAGGTAATACGAGTTTTAAATCTACGGAGAGAATATAAAGACACGTTTAGTCGTCCAAAGCATGGACCCGTTATTTATATCGGTGTTACGATTGGTACACAAATTAGTCCCCGCCCAGTTACAATGGCCGCCAATCATTACGAACATCCTCTCAATCTTTTGAGCATTAAATCTACGGAGAGAATGTAAAGATGCCATTAGTCGTCCAAAGCATGGAGCGGCTAGGGTGACAACTTCTTATAGGGATAAAATTTGAAATTCAAAAAAATTTGCCGGCCATTTGTCCAATGCTGCCACCCTATGAGGAAACACCGTAGACGAAATCTCATGGAATTCGGAAAGCATTTAGGGGTGCCTCGAGTCACATGAATGAAACTGTCGCGCGGAAGAAATTTCAAGAATGAACGAGTTTCGACAACGCTTCAAAAACAAAAATGTTTCGAGAATGCAAGTGTATTATATAATTGAATAGAATTGTTTCCTTTATTTCATACTATAGATTATGCAAACCGATTAATTTATTTCATTAAATTAAAATTTTCATAAATAAATCGTTAAATAATATGATGTGTATCAATCTTTGGATGATCAGCTTTTGGTGCTTCAAGTTCATTTTGCATACGACTGCCTGACTGAAAACAACGCTTAGAAGTTCTCTCCCGATTCTTTTAAGATATCTAAGGTAATATTCTGCGCCATCATCTGAAGACTCACCGCCCGCCTCTCCTGAAAAACGCGTGTTATGCTCGTGGTACTATCCAAGTCATCACTCCCGAATTGGCAAGTACATTGGATCGCACAGGAATCAGTCATCGTTCAGCACACCGGATTATCGACGCTACGGCTAGAAGCCTCGGCCATAACTCACAAAAACTCGCGCTCAACTATGAAACCATTAGAAAATCAAGAGAAAGGCTCCGTTCGGCGACGGCAGAAAAGATTAAACAAAGGTTTACACCCAAAGAAGTGCTCACTGTTCACTGGGACGGAAAAATTCTACCAGACGATAAAGGTGGTCGGTGTGACCGACTAGCCATTTTCGTAACCGGAGTTGATACCGAGAAGCTCCTGGGTGTACCTAAGCTGACATCAGGAACGGGTGAGGTCATCGCCTCGGTGGTACATGCTGCGCTCAAAGAATGGAATGTGTCAGAAAAGGTATCAGCTATGAGCTTCGACACTACAGCTTCAAATACTGGTTACTTCTCTGGGGCATGCGTAATTTTGGAGCAGAAACTCGGCCGCCGACTCTTATACCTTGCATGTCGCCATCACATCCTAGAACTTGTCGTTGAGAAGGCGTACATGGAATGCATGGGACCAACATCTGGTCCAGATATCCTCCTATTCTCCCGCTTCAAAGAGACGTGGAATACAATTTGCCAAGATAAGTACAAGACCCTGTCAGACCTTTCATCGAGTCTGAATGAGAATCGAGAACTGATCGCTTGCTGGAATCTATATCTGACAAAACATCAGCCGAGGGATGATTACCGTGAATTCTTGGAGTTGTCGATTACAATCCTTGGAGGTAATTTACCTAACTTTAGGTTTCGGCGACCTGGAGCACTTCACCGAGCACGTTGGATGGCAAAAGTAATTTATTCATTAAAAATCCTGCTGCTTTCCCATCAGTTCAGACTTACAACTCGTGAAATGTCTGGCTTAAAACGATTTGTATTTTTTGCCCTGGAGTTATATGTCAGCGCGTGGTTCACGGCCAGCAGTCCTTCATCTGCTCCCGCGAACGATTTGAAGCTTCTTCAAGACCTAGCAAATTACCACGATGAAAAGATCTCAGCATCCTGCCTTAGTGTCCTCGGTCGTCACTTATGGTACTTCAGCGAGTACTTGATTGGTCTCGCACTCTTTGATAAAGGTATCAATGCAACGACGAAAAAGAATATCGCTCGATCAATCCTCGAAAAAGAAGCTGCTGAAGATCCTCCAAAGCGAGCCCCAATACCTGCTGTTTCTTCCATTTCAACAAAGCAGCTCTCGGACTTTGCCTCGAAAGGATCAAAGCTTCTCTTTGAACTTCTAAAAATTAATGATGGTTTCTTGTCCAAGGAACCAGAGACCTGGCCGGACGACGAAGATTTCAAGACTGGTTTGACTATAGTTGAAGGACTAAAAGTCGTCAATGACATGGCAGAGAGGGGAATTGCCTTGATCCAGGCCTTCAATACAAAGATTACGAAGAATGAAGAACAGCGCCAACATCTCTTGCAGGTTGTTGAGGATCATAGGAAGTCTCAGCCTGGTACATTGAAAAAGGGGTATGGCTTGAGGAAAAGCAAGAATTAATGGGTGGTCTACAATTGAATGAGACACCCTGGAATATATTTAGTAAATATTATTTACTTATTACGATTGGAGTACGCCTGCACTTAAACCTTATGAACTAAAACTAACGTTTATTTACATTAATTAAAAAAATATTAATTTATTTTTACTAGGTAATGAATAATTAATTTTTGTTATAAGGAGAATTATTTACCTCACTTGAGACACCCTTAAATATTATCTGAATGACCTAATATTTACAGTACATTGTTTTCCCATGTAGTAGCAGCATTGAACAAATGGCCAATAAAAAACTCCAACTTTCGATTTTTATTGTCACCCTAATGGAGCCGTTATATCGGTGTTACGATTGGTACACAAACTTATCATAGCTCTTGGTCTTTTGGGGCGGAGCTTGGTGATTGTGCATATAAAAGGAAATATTTTTCAGCTGGGAGTAACAATAGCTATTTTCGCCAGTGAATAAACATTCCCTCCGCCATGGATCACGAACTTTACACTTTTCTGGATTTATATCAAGATGGTGACATTGCAGCATTGACTGCAGTTAGTCTTTTTAACGCGATTGACCGGGATGGATTATTTCCAACGCAAACCGTTGATGATATTTGTAATGACTCTCCTTACGATCCGACGCAAGGGACTACCATAGAAATATAAGTGTCTATAATTTTATTTTTTTATTCAATTATTCATAAACTGTCAGAAAGAAGAATATTTCATATATATATGGAGGGCTGTAGTACCTCGTCAAAATATTTCGTTTAGGTATCCTCAATTATGCTAAAATCGATTCAGTGAATTTTTTTTTATGGCAATCTTTTGCATGTTTTTATAAATGTTATTCAGAATTACCTCTTAAATGAGCTTTTCTGAGCGGATCAAAGATATCTTCACATAATGGGGTCTGTCTTACGATATGTATAGTAGAGTGGATCGATTTTACATTTTTTTCGATTTCCATATTCTAATAGAGACAAAAACTTGCGCATGCATGAGAAAATAGCCTTTGCAAAATCTTAGCTTAATAGGTAATCATCTTCTGCCCCCGGCAGAGCGATGAAAATCATATTTTAGTAGTCAAAAACGTATTTTTAAACCCTAGCCTAGAGTCATAAAATTTTGCGTGTGTGTTATTTCATGCCTAAGCAACGATATAAATGCTATGGGAAATATATAAATGCATTATTTAAGACAAAGAGCCGATCTGAAAATATGTATATTATACATATTTTCAGATCGGCTCTTTGTCTTAAATAATGCATTTATATATTTCCAATAGCATTTATATCGTTGCTTAGGCATGAAATAACACACACGCAAAATTTTATGACTCTAGGCTAGGGTTTAAAAATACGTTTTTGACGACTAAAATATGATTTTCATCGCTCTGCCGGGGGCAGAAGATGATTACCTATTAAGCTAAGATTTTGCAGAGGCTATTTTCTCATGCATGCGCAAGTTTTTGTCTGTATTAGAATATGGAAATCGAAAAAAATGTAAAATCGATCCACCCATTGTATAGTCTGTATATGTTTTTATTAAAAAGATTCAGTATGAATATTATTCTTTCTCCTTTAAGGTCCGATGAGGATTTGACACGTGTTATACAATCTTTTGAAAAACCTCGTGTCATGGACCTGAATACGGAGGATTTACCGGGCAGTCAGCAAAACGAATGTCACATTGAAATAATGTAAGTGTTTTTCGTTCTTTTTTTGGGTGGGAAGAAGACACAATATAGTTTCATAAAATTACTAAATGAAAGAAATCAGTACAATAACCACCTTAAACTACAGAATATACAAACTAACATTACAAATATATATACACACACACGAACAAAACATCATACTATACAACGAGTACGCACAATTGGAAAATGGCTTTTTATCTGCCTGCATACCATTTCATCGTTTCGTTGAGTGTGACACGGTCGAATAAATTTTAAAAATTTATAAAGTCTTCACCACGTGACATATGCATGAGAAATGAAATGCAGTACATTCCGCACGTATAACTAAAATATCCTTGTAATCGGAATGGGTTCCATACAACTTCGGGAATATGTAACTGATCGAGAAATTTTACTATAACAGGGTCAATCCAGGGTCGAGTACCGAGTGAATCAAAACAGTACATACGGTCCCTATTTTTAAAATAGATTGCGAACCAATGAATCCCTTCATTACCAATGATATCTGTGTTCACAATAAGGCTACCGCAATCTCGCGTAGTTGGCAAATTCAATGTTTCATTCTTCGCAAATACACCGATAAATTTGGAACGTGTGACTCGTTCACTATTCATTACTCTCTGAAGTGTATTAGCATCCATTTTAAAAGTCAGTGATAACGCTCCTAAATTTGTCTACTTCTATTAGAGCTTGTGACTCAAGGTATACTAGCACACTAATAAGTGCGTCTATAGGCTTCGTGAATTACAACCTCACTGAGATGTTTCCGCTCTGTTGTGGGCTTAAATGTGTATTTACGCTAGCAGATAAGTTAGGTGTAATGTCAAACGGCTAAAGATTAAATTGATAAATGAATTCTTTCTGCGTTACCCCATTACCGAGCTCATCACAATCACCTGCAATATGGGCCAAATTACTATAGACTCTCGCGCAAAGAGGTAACACAGCGTCTGATGAATAGTCCGTATCCAATGTTCCTCCCAACGCAATGCCATTAACGTATAGAGTTATATTTTTAAGTTCGAAATTCTCGAATTTAAAGGCATTCTTTTTATATTTTCCATTCACCGAAGCATGGTTCTGCATTCCGATTAATATCCTTTTAGGAAGATTTCCTAGGGCGATGTTTTCTATCTGCTTCGACGCCAACCCTGCAGGCACCGTATATAGTTTGATTTGTACTTTGTTAATAGGGTATTTCACTGTAGCGTTTAGTAAATTTTTCTCAATTTCTAGTTGTTTTGGTGAGCTTAATTTACTCGCCGTACGCGGAGGTATGTCTCCATAATGTGAACCACAACGGGTTTTGCTCCCTCTTCTTGATCAGCATCCAGATTTAAGCAGATCTCTGGACTCGTGCGGGTGAGCTTTATTTTAATATCCACCCCGTTCACAAGCAACTTATCCTGGAAAGTGAAATCTGTATGCAGACGGCCAAAACACTCGTATATCTTCTTTTTAGAATTTTTAAATTTGTCCTTTATACTACTTTCGTCTTTAGTTTGATAATATCCCTCGGCACTTAAAAAGGTAGCCTTCGCTTCCTTGGAAAAGTTGAGGACATTTTCCAGATAAGCTCGTAGATGATAGTACCCCGTGCCTGCCGATATGTTGGCCTGATTTAAATATACGTCACACTGGTTGAATATGGAGTGCAGAAAGTTTGTTCCAGGGTATGCAGCATATTTGTCATCGCAGGCTGTTCCATCAGAATGGGCTATACGTAGCTTAGCGTACATGTGCATACAGCTTGGATCAAAAAAGTAAGGGCCTGAGCTGGGTATCACGAATTCTATAGGAGCACTAGGGGAACTAATTGGGTTTAAAGGGTTAATTGTAATAAAGTCACTGTGTTCAATAGAAACTTGAGTTGGTGGCATCTCAAAGAGGGATAGCTCCGATTTACAGCATTGTGAACTACATGGGTGGATGAAGCGTGCCATGACGAGTTAGAAATAGTGCCTCCTCTCTCGACAAGTAGTAAACAAACTATGATTCATGAGTTCAATGTCCTTAGCTTATATCAGTCAAAAAAGTGGTCAACCATAGGCTTCATTCGCTTACAGCAATTCTTTTTTGATATCCTTTTACGTTTAGTGCCACGTGATCCCTTCTTCCGGACAGCCCTCTTCTTCTTCCCACCACCACGCACTTTTCTCTTTGCATCTTTGATGATTTCGTCCCGTGTACGTTTTAAATGTTTTTTTAGAGCTTCTTTAGGTTTTGTCCCAGTCAATATGTCTTCTGCAGTGTTAAGACCTGATTGTAGCGCTTTCCTTCCGAGGTATCTGGCGCCCCTCTTCAGCAAAGGAACAGCCGTACGTAGTATGGATGAAAAAATGGACCCACGTCCACTACCACGCTGGTGTCTCACCCCTCGATAGACGGTGAAAGGCTTTCTATCCATTATAACTCAGTGCGTCGGAAGTGTAGCTTCACTTTTTAAGCTTCCGTTACCGAATGGGAAGTTTTCACCCTCAATTGTTCTTATATATATTGAGATATTGGTTATTAGTTTAGTTGCGACATTCACATAATGGGGTCTATCATATGTAATACTCAGACTCCTTCCTCTATGGTTGGGAATGTGGGCAATGCGTGCCTGGGTATCCCCAACAAACTGGTGTTCCACTATATTACTGTAAATATAGCACATGTCTGGGGACTGAGAGCTTTCAGCAAATTTCTCCATCTTCAATTGAAACATTAAGCTGGACAAGTCACGTTGTGCCTCGTGAAATGTCTCTTTGGAAGGCTGCGCTATATCTGCCCTCAGCCGCAATTGTGAACAGCTCTTTATCTCTAATATTTTTACTAAGCGTTGATTTTAACGTCAATGTACATGCGGGCGTGTCAATGTTCACGATTTCTAAAAGTAAATCGTTTGTCAGGTACGAATTTTCAAGACTCTTGTTTAAACCCTCCACAATATCCATGGCTGTATCATAATGCCCGATTCCTAGCGAAACATTTATGCTATAGAACCGTCCCTCACCGCACAGGGTTGAGCGTACAGTATTGTCTAAAATTATGCTAATTTTTCGCATTCATCGGTGCTTCTAAGGATCAAAAATATAACCTGCGCCTTTTCAAGAGTTAAAAATTTGGTGGTTAACTGGAGTTCACATATCCCCACCTTATACGAATCACGACCCAATTCAATGGGTCCGTGGAGCTCTGTTACAAAGTAGGCTAGTGTGTTGTTAGGGTGTACAGAGAGGGACGAGGAGGACGGGAGTGTGACGTAGAGATGGGTAGGAGCCATGTTGCATACTATTTAAGCTTCATTATTGCAACAGCTTTTATATAGGTGTTGAAGCTTTCTGTATACCCTAGCCATTTCACCAGGTACATTTTTCTCTTTCCTGAACCTTTGCTTCGTAAAATTTTCTCAATTTTAAACACATTTTTTCCTAAATTAAATGCCATTCTCTGCAACTCCTCGCGGTAAAAACCTCCTGAGATTTCTTCCCCATTCAAATCTTCAACGTAATACATCATTATCTCACCTTTAGGTCTCAGCCCTAACTTTAAAAATCTCACGTGTCCATCATGACTCAAATCCCTTTGCGAATTTATTTCCCGAACGCGACAGCCTTACATAATCATTGATTTTGAAACGCGCAATACATCTATTATGAATAGAATGTAACGGTAACCATCGTTATACACAGAATATCTTTGCATGTCTTTTAAATCTGCTTGCCAAATAGAATCAATCGAGGCAGCCGTTGTCTTGGCTGTTTTAAACCTTTTTCCCACCGGCTTATGAAGTGTATAAGCGCCCTGCTCCAGCAAAAATCTCTCTATCTTTTTTTCCTACTCCGTAAACACTTCTGTACAGTCTATCTACGCCTCCGTAGGAGGCTGGGTTAGAAATGTCATAATAGCGTTTACTTAATACGCTAACCATTTGCGTATTTTAGAGGCACGATGGTAGGGTTGACCGTTGTTTAACCTCTTCTTTCTCCTCTTCAAAGGTGTTATCGCCTGGGGTGATAGCGTCTTCAATTGTGTCTCGTGTGTCGCATGTTCCAAGTCTTTTAACCTGTTCAGATTTCCTATCAATGTTTTGGGGACATTTATTTGTTTTAGTCTTGCTTTAATATGCTTCCATCCTGATGGTGAGGGCCTATCCCACTTTCTCACCAGATCATGGACAATGTATACGATATTCGATCCCTGTACCTTTGATCCTTCCACAATGATCTCGCCTGTATCAGTCCATTGTATGTCTTTTAATACATGCTCGATATGTTGTGTGGCTCGATATGTTGTGTGGCTCGATATGTTGTGTGGCTGATCCCTTAATCTTTGATTGGTCAGCTGTATCGTCGGGTACAGGTCCTATGTCACCATGTCCATCGTCCCCGGTGCTGTGCCTAATAACCACAGGAATCTTTGTCGGGTTCTTATAATTTTCGTACTCGTGAAGAAATTTCTGCAGAGCTACTTGGTATAAGACTTTTTTCTCATCAGGTGTTTTTCACTGTTTAATAGGGCTAGCAATTCGCTTTCCATTCTTTTAAGTCTGCTTTCACGGGGATCTAGATCCATGTCTGGATTCCTTTGCAGTGAAGCGTACACATCGTGTGGAATCACTACCACTTTCTTCATTATATTAATCTAGTCAGTAAAGGACCCAAAACTGAAAATAAGATGGGGAGAAATGACCCTCCTGTTTGTACAATAACTCGTTTTTTCTTCGCTACAGTTTGATTTTTACGAGCGAGTGCATGTATTATGTTCTTTTAACGGCATAGGCGAGCCTTCTGAGGTGGTTTCATTGATACATTGCAATTTATAACGTTAATACAGATTTCACAGATGCATTTTAAAAAGTCGGAGTCGATATTTTTAGTAAACATCTGCTGCATTGCCCGGTGCAGTCGATGATAGATTTTTATTAATTCACGGTATTTCTTTAGTTTCTTTGTCATTCTGGAATATACGCCGTTTCAGGCTCGTATGGAAATATATTCGTTCTTAGAAACACCCTAAACGTGTTTCGCGGATGAAGGTCGCAAAGCAAATATCCGTAACGCGTGCTTGTAGCTTCTTTATAAACTTCCAAAAACTCCTTATACTGATTCGGGAACATTTGATTGGCTAATACCCCAATTTGTGATACATCTCTAAGTTGTGCGAATAAGACTAGATATTGTGTATTTAACGACACATCGCGCATGTATCTATTTTTGAAAAATAGATTCTGATTGATGAAGAAAACGCTTATGTTAAGATGGTGGGAGAATACTGTAAATGTCTCGGCAAACGTTTTATCCATTTCTAACATGAGATCGTCAATTACAATGAACAATGACTGTATGTTCATTTCCCTTACGAATTAACGTCATATACACCTTTGTGGAACAAAATATCATCTTGGTACTCGTTGAACACTGATTGATACGTTGAATAGCACCATATAACTTTATGCACAAATTTTGAGCATCTCCCCCTTTTCTTTAATAATTTTAAGCATAAACACGGTTTTACCACATCCTGTAGGTCCAGATATAATACATGTGGATGGGCTCGTGAATCTGAATTTTTCTACAGAGTCCATTTCTAACACGTCACATTCCTAAGTGTGTCTTTTACAAAATATTACAAATTTTGAGTGCTGTTCCTTATATTTTGTTTTCTTCTCCCACAGAACCGTGAATGACGATGAGGTACAGCACCCCATCATCGACATTACGGATGACCCCGACGACAGTGTAGTTGTGATCACAGAATCTTCCCAGACCGAAGAATCCTCACCAGCGCCACCGGTAGCACGTTCAAAGCGGAGGTGTGATGGAGAGTCCCCCACGTCAGGTGTAAAGCGCGTCAGGGGTGCTAGAACACCAGTAATAGAGCCCCAACCCTCAACGTCTTACGCAACAAGCCCCCCAACAGCACCTTCCGCCAACATATCCCCTTATTCATCCTCCACAGCAGCTCCCCGTTCTCTTGAGGCTGCAGTAATAGAGCCCCAACCCTCAACGTCTTACGACACAAGCCTCACAAAGGTACCTTCCTCAAATATAGCGTTTGGTACAAACTCTACAGCATCTCCCCGTTCTGTTGGGGATGGCATAACATTCGAGTTGGTACGCACCGCAACCCCCACCCCGGCCTTGACTAGAAATCGGTATATAGTCAGGGTTGATCCTAGATCCATGTATAGCAGTGGTATTGAACACGGACTACGGCGCGTAGTAGAGCGTGTTGTGGCGTTTTCCCTTCAGAACCCTTCAGCTGTCCTTCGGATTCGGGTCAGATGACGGTGATGTAGATGATTATTGGGTAGTAGTGCCATTCAGGCGTCTGACGGCTGAAGATGTAGAGTATATATTAGGACGTATAATGCAGGCTTCACAAAGTAGTATAGCCTTCAATATGGACACCTTCACGATAAATATTGACCGTGTATTCCGTGTTGCGGGATATAGTGGTGCCATACGGTATAATCTTAACTTCAATTCTCTGATTATTTACCCAAAGCATATAAACGTCGATCGTGGTTGCGGCTTTGTAGCAGTAGTCTTAGCTCGTATGTTTATTGTACTAAATACACAGGCGACAAAAATTTGGTTGCCTACGGTAGTGGAGCGTGCCCGTAAACTAGGTGTAGACTGTGAACTTGAGTTTGACTGTGCTATCGGGCCTGAAGAGCTGAGAATGGTAGAACAGGAAATGAATGTTCGTATAGTTGTATTTGGACTGGATGATCGTCGTAGAACTGTGTATGTTTTGAAAAGCTGTGTGAGAGATCGTACAAGACCCCTACTTATTTTAGGATTGTCAGGGACAACATATCTCGCCATCCGTAATATAAGGTGCCTTTACGCGAGTTATGACAAAAGTCGAAAATATGGGCGATATCATGACTTGTGTAAGGGGTGTATCGAGTTTGCGGATGATATAGTGAAACATTGTAAAGAATGTCACATGGTATGTGAACAGTGTAAAAGCACGAAATGTGAAAGTCGTGTAGTTGAAGCTGAGAAGAGAGAGTGTGATGTGTGTAGACGCACATTTTTCAATAATAACTGTTTTGAGTTCCATAAATCAATTGGCACGTGCAGGAAAATGAGAATCTGTGAATGTGGTATGTTTCACATGATGGATAATTGGGGAAATTTCAAGCACAAATGTAATGAGATTCACTGTATGGACATCGAGTGTGATAAGTGCCACAAATGTGGTAAACGGACAAACGTTTTTAAAATGAATGCCCACGATAGCCCTGTAAAGCTCTTTGTGTCCTATATTGTCAAGTTGGCGGACAAGTTAAAAAAAATTACTGTGTATATTCTCGCCCATAACGGGCAAAATTTGACACACAGTTCCTTTATAAGGAGTTGCTTGAGCACGAATCCTCTGAGATATTTACAGGTGATCCCTTGAAAAGAGGCAACAAATTAATACAGATGCAGATAAGAGGCAATGTACAATTTAAAGACAGTTTATTATTCACACCTTGTAAATTAGCAAAGCTATCCAAGGTGATGGGCGTATCCGCTGAAGTTTCAAAAGGATATTTCCCTTACACATTCCTCACTAGCGAAACTTTAAATTACGTAGGTCTACCTCCACCCAAACATTACTTTAACTATGAATGTATAAGTACAGATGAACGTGAAGATTTTAACCAATACTACAAGTTTTAATGAATCTAGTCCTTATAATATAGCTTATGAATGTGAGCGTTATTGCGTGAATGATGTGCGCGTGCTGAGAGTATGTTTCCAGGGCTTTAGAAGGATGTACATAGGCCGTTTCAAATGCGATCCGTTGCAAATCGCAACCACCATCGCCTCATTATGTTTTACAGTGTTCAAGAATAACTTTATGCCTAAAGACACCTTAGCCATTATTCACAGAAACAATCCTCGCAGCTATGGGCACAACGCTATTTACTGGCTCATACACCTACAGCAGCAGACAGGTGTATACATAAAGCATGCCCGCAACACGGGTGAAGTACCCATTAAGGTTAATGGTCGTGTTTTTTGGGTTGATGAACTAAGTGAAAACAGTGCCACTGGTGAGAAGACTGTGTACTCCTTTGACGGTTGCTGGTGGCACGGATGCCCCCGTCCTGAGTGTGGAATCGCCGGAGGTATCCAGGGTAGATCTCATGCCGACTGTCTTGCGTGGACCCGCACCCACGATCAACTTATAGGATCCCAGCTCACTCACAAAGTCTTGTGGGAACATGAGTATGGTGCACAGATGGAGGCAGACGGACAGTTCCGTGAAGAAATAAACACGATCAAGCGCTCAATGTTGCTGGATCCTCTCAAATGCGGTGATAGCTTGTTCGGAGGGCGTACAAATCCCTTCAAACTATACTTTCCGCCTACGGAGAGTGTGAAACTCCATTACTACGATTTCTGTTCTTTGTACCCCTACGTGATGAAGAACAATCCATACCCTGTAGGTGCGCCTGAGAAACTGGTGGGACCTGATCTACCCTCTATCGACGAGTTCTCAAGAAATTTGAACGGGTACTATTTTGGCCTTCCTTTCGTAGACATACTCCCCCCTCGCAATTTATGGATGCCGATCTTACCCGTCGTTATCGATCACAAGCTCATGTTTCCCCTGTGCAAAGTGCGCAGAAAAGAACAATGGTGATTTTGACCATACAACTCACTAGCGTAAGATTAAAGGTTTATATGCATGTCCACAGCTGGATCTAGCTGTTCGCCATGGCTACAGCATATTGAATATACATGAGGTGTGGAGGTTTCAGAAGCTACCCAACCTTTTCACACCATATATAAACGCTTTTTTGAAAGATAAGGTCTAAGCATCAGGATATCCGCGAGGAGTTGATACCGAAAATGAAAAATCGGTCTATATTCAACGTTACCGTGACCGTGAAGTTATACAGCTTGACCGATCCCAAATTGTAAAGAACCCTGGCAAGCGTTTTAGTGCAAAGTTGTGTCTAAACAGTCTTTGGGGAAAATTTGCACAGAATACAGGCAACGGGAACATTTATTTGGCACAAAGTTATAGTGAAATCTGGGATTATACCAATGCTCCTGATAAAGAGATCATGGAGATCATGAATGTAGGTAATACTTACATAATAATGTACAACAATACCGAATTGGCCACAGATACCTCACGGGTTACAAACATACCTGTGGCCAGCTTCACAACAGCCTACGCCCGCATAAAACTTTGGGGGTTATTGCATTCTCTTGGGCGGAGGGTATTGTACGCTGATACAGATAGTGTGATATTCACAGAGAGGGAGGCTGAATACATGTCTCCTGTTGGTGAATTCCTCGGTGAGTTGACTGATGAGATCAAGGATGAGTATGGAGACTGCATACGCCGACTCTTTTGTCTCAACAGGACCAAAAACGTATGGGGTACGGGTGAGGGTGGGTGAGGATATGAAATATATCGTGAAGGCAAAGGGTATCACGCTCAACCATGCGAATCGGCGGGTCGTAAACTTTGAATCGTTGAAGGATCTAGCGTGTTTGGATGATGATGATGAGAGCGATCGGCCTCCCCAACTAACTGTAGGCACCCATAATTTTCGGGGGCAGAAGCTGGGGGGCGTGAAGGAACTTAGTGGTACAAAGGTGTGCCGTAACACCTATAGGACGCGTTACCAGTTACCTGGTACCTATGATACCGTACCCTTTGGATACCATAATCTTTGATGTGTCTATTGTTAACTTGTTTATCACACGTATTTGTAAATATATATGTCTTGAATATAATCTTTGATATGTCTATTGTTAACTTATTTATTACACGTATTTGTAAATATATATAACTTGAATATTTCGTTTATTAAATAAATCGTGTTTCAATTAGTGTTTCACTTTCTCCTTTGTGTGTGTGTGTGTGTGTGTGTGCACACAAAGGTGAAGGTTCTAAGCTCCGCCCACTGTAAGACCAGCAACGTGAGTCATGCTACTACCTGGGCTTCCCTGCGCGGTCAGTTGTTTGCAGTAAGCCCTGGGTATCAGAGCGTATTCTCCCGCGTTTATGAAATGGTATTCTGCAAAGTGTCAAGATGTGGTGGATACTGAAAAACTCCCTATTCCCCCCTCCTTTGCCTCTTTTAAGACTACATTGAATCGTGCGAAGGAGCAAAATGTACAAATCTATGGCTATTCTGGTGAGAGCACTGTTGGCTTTCGTAGCACAGACGATGTATTGAAGTATGTTATAGACCTAAGCTTCATAAAGGCTCACATATACCGTGAAGTAAAAGAAACAACGCGTGCAGAAGAGAAGCAACGGATATGGTTAGTGAGTCTTACTGATGGGTGGTGTGACAAGCGATATTATGTCATGTTACACCATACCGAGTACTCGTACCCTGCGACTGAGAATGTAAATCTCGTCATCATGGAGAATCTTAAGTATTTTTAGCACTATATTAATGTATATCATGATGAGGTTTTTAGTGAGGTTTTGGCTAATGCCCTGCGTGAGTTAAACAAAAAGGAAAAATATGAGCATATGTTCCTCTCAAATAGTGCGCCGGAGTGTGAAGACGTTTAGTTTGTGGAAATGGTGAGTGGTAAAACAATAAAACCGTTACAAAATGTGTTTTCGTGAAAATTACCCTGAAGGAAAGTGCCTGGTGCGTATTCAGGGAAGTGGGAGTGATAAAACATTAAAACCGAAATTAATTCTTGTATCGGAAAATTTCTCAAAACACCTGCCCAATATAATGGGATACAACGATTCATGTTGGATGAGCGCCGTACACGTTTCATTAGATTATGGTGTGACTCGCTCCTCCCGTCGAACCGTCGCGTTGCATGTGGTACAAAGCAATTGATCGGTACAGGGCTGAGCTCACCTACACCGTTCACCCTGAAGAACTACTTCTTTATATAACGAGCAGCTGTCGTAACGACTTAGAAGATTATTTTAATTGCCGCTATGTTGAGTGAAGAGTTCACGATTGAAAAGCTCGGGTCGGTAGAAATAAACCCTCGATTGGAGAGGTGTGTTTATAAACTTGTGTTTAATAATGTGGCTAACGATGAACTCTTTGTGCGTGCTTTTGATTGTATTCTAGACGTATTTAAAGATAACTTACCAACAGGTTGTAAAGTAGGAATAAAAATAGTACCGAACGATATGAAGGCCCGTCATATCGAGTATAGGTTTCCCTATACTTTAAGCGGTGAAATATTATTAAGCCGCGTATACTGGGTAATGCAGAGTAATAACGATGTAAATGTAGACTCGATTATATGTGAGTTTAGTGTATTGAAAAAAAGTGAGAGTATTTATATATTTAACATATTTGTGTATATATGTATATATATATATATATATATATATATTTCTCCTGTACTGTTATATTGACGGATATATTTTTTGATTATATGCATATTCCTCGTTCATATTTCTTAAACTATTATTATTTTTAATTGATCATTCAAATGTATATTTATTTTCTATATATTTATAATAAACAGAATGATGTAATGTTGTTTTATTTAATTCTTTTGGTTGTAAACAATTATACCAAATGGCTGATTACGTCTTCTAAACCTACTAGCGGAATTCTAAGCCAACTTTTAAGAATTAATTAAATAAATGGTACAATCTGACAACCTAATAATCTATACCTGAACAATTAAAATAAAAAGTGGTATCTGGCAACTCTCCATAATAATGTATACCTGAAGAATTAAAATAAAAAGTGGTATCTGACAACTCAACCTGAACAAGCCATTTACGCCTTTTAAGCCAACTGGCTGATTAGGAGTCTATAAGAGGACGGCGGGTCGACTGAAGCGTTATTATGCACTTGGCAGGAGCCAGGTGAACAACTCTCTTCCTTTCTCTCCTCCTGTCTTTCTATTGGGGGATAACGCCGCCTCCAAGTTTCATGACCCCTTGTTGCACCTGCAGCATCCCCCCACCCTCCTTTGCAGCATTGAGTTGTTGCATAAACCCCTCACCCTTTCATTGCATACCCCCACCCCCTTTGCAACATGCACCACACCCATTTTCAACATACCCCACCCCCTTTTGCAACACTACTCATTATATCTTGCAACATTGCAACATTCTTGCACTCTAACCTTTTGCGCCCATGCTACTAACATTAGTAACGAAATAGGCTTATATTTAGTAGTGAAAATGTTTACGGAACACGGTAAAATTTTAAGTATTTACCCTAATACTCAAACGTTTGTAGATGGTCACACTCGAACTGGATTGCCTGACATAGGCTCCAAATGGGATAAGAGCATCTTTCATTCCAGGCTTTGAACTGATAGATTTTTGTCTATAAAAAATAAGTTAAATAAATCCAAGAAGTCCCACAAAACTTTTTCCTCGTTCATTTTTACCTGAAACACTGAGGCAAATTCTCAGTTTTAGCCAGTTTAGTATTTTATCAGTGGGACTTTTAGTGACAATGTATTTTAAAGTTAAGTTAATTTAGATAAGTTTAAGCTAAAATTTATTTGTGAAAATGTAATTTCTCCTTACTTTTCAAACTTACTTTTTGACCTCCGATTCTCTATGTTTAGAACTTTATCTTTACTTGGTATAAAATTTCACTTATGGGGCTTGAAAACGACATGGTATGGCATATAAAAAAAAAGATGCATACAGAACTAATTTTAAAATAATAATATAATGGTGTGATTGTTTAACCTCCTTCGCAACATCTAAAGTCATATGATTTTGGGGGAGGGGACTTACAACTTTACGGGATCCGAACCACGGGTTGCTATATAGTCCGGACGCAGAGGACAATCTTTCATCCAACTACTATCCGACCCACTCTCACTTAACTTCACTGATCAACAGGAAGCAGTGTTACAACATAAAATAATAATGATAAAAAGAAAGAGTAAAAATGAAATCCTTTAAACTTGTTGAAAAATCTAAACCCGGACTTGGTTTTTTTTATCAGTTTATTCCTTGACCCGTGTAGTTCATACTTAATAAAGTAACGTGAACTTAAATCTAGCCCTACTTGTAGCTAATCTTTATTCTTTTTTAAAAAAAGGCTCGTACATATATTTGTAGTTTTGTATTATTTATTATGCGTTTTTATGCGAACATTTTATTATGTAAACAAAAAGTGATCTTACCGCCAATTAGCAAAAACTAAACAATACATCGTGATTCCACAGATTACTAAAACAACCAGGAATGCCAACCATGAATCCGAGTTGAAAGGGAAAGTAAGGGACTGCCACCGAGGCAGTGGAGATGCTACTCGGCCCAGAAAACATGAAGCCTGAAAACAAGTTATTATAATTAATATTTATAATTATTTTCTTCCTCAGGGAGAATGTCATCAACTGAGACGCAGGACTAATAACAGGAAATATACTGTGAACAAAAAAATGATCTGTTAAACGTCAGTTAGACCACACTGATATTATTTAAAATGAACACATATGTCGATAAGTTTCCCATCAAACATTTGAGTTATTGTCCCACTTCCCTGCATGTTGTTGGAAGTATAGGTTGATTCATATTTACCTCAACAGCAAACGGACCACAAAAATCGACAACTGAGTTTCGCTCCGAAGTAAAGAATAGATCAACAGCTCCCATGTCAGCTTCGTTGCGTGCAACCATTCCCACTAATCCTGTCCAGTTCCCATCCTCGGCTTGACCTCCAAAATATTCGTCTGAATTTAAAGAATATCAATAATACAATTATTCAGATTCCACTTCAACTGTTAAGAGTAGAATACTGCGTTTTTCTTCTATGATTTTAGGAACTTACTTGGCGGAGGTTCAAGGTAAACAATTTCGAAATTGAGAGTTTCCGCTAGAGTTCTTACGACTGAGATGTCAATTCCGTAATAGTCGATAACTTCCCCATTTGCATTACGATCATAAAATACGCTCGGTTTCCACTCGAAGGTCACTAACTGAGAAGGAAGATACGCAGTATAGTCTCCGTTAAGGACCCTTTTAATTACAGGGTAACATTCAATTTCTTTCATGAAAGATAACATCTGACATAGGCTTTTTTAATGATGATAAGTGCATGAACTGCGTGTTTCTAGGCTAGAATTTCTTTCATGAAAGATAACATCTGACATAGGCTTTTTTAATGATGATAAGTGCATGAACTGCGTGTTTCTAGGCTAGCTTCCAAGGGTCAAATCTGAACATATAAATTGTTGCTTATATGTGATAACACGCAATAAAAAAGTTATCCTTTAACTATTAAAGCCATTAAGTTTCAAAACCTTTAGCTTTGTTCCTCGTAGATCTTTCATGACATCCTTAAAGACGGGCTTCTTGGCCAACCTGTCCTGGACGCTTATTAGTTTCAGGGGGGGAGAAGAATCGAATTCTTTTACATAAGTCAGCCATCTTGGTCTTGAAGAGGACTGCGCGTATTAAGGAAAAAGATGATTTAAAGAAATATCATTGGATACAGTGACTACGTGACTATTACTGACTAATTAAAACTATTTTAAAAGAAAGCGATTTGACATGTTTTTTAATAAAGAAATATCCTTGGTGAGAAAATATTACAGGGAAAAAACTATACTGGTATGAATCCGATAATATGTTCTGTTTTCTTTCCTTTTTCAGACCGAGAAATTTTGGCCAGTACGTCAAGATTCGGTGCCACCACTACAAACCTAAAATAAAAATATAAGCTTAACAAATTATAAAAGTTCTTCAGAAACTTGTTGCTCAGTTATGGAATTATAGATTACTAGAGCTCAGTTATAATGGGACTAGAACATAAGTCATCTACAAGTTGGAGGTTGTATAGAGATTTAAACACGAAGCATACTGTAGAGGAGGAGAGATTTAGACACGAAGCATACTGTAGAGGAGGAGAGATTTAGACACGAAGCATACTGTAGAGGAGGAAGAAAAAATGAATGAAAGAGGTAATGCAGAAAATATAAAAATAAAATCCTTAATGAACTACGCCATGTAATTATTTGGAGACACTTTGAAGTATTTAGTAAACTAAAGAAAATGATAACTACGTCTCGGAAGGTTTTCTATAACTGACATCATATAATTGTATTGATGAAAAAATAGTATATAGTGGTGGTCTCACTTTCCGAGATGGTTGAAAATCTTCTTAGGGTTGTCCATTTGTTCAAGAACATCATTACCATCGACAAGAAGAAAAATGAAGCCGACACACAGCGAACTTTCCCACTGAAGACGGTCGAGGATTCTCGCTGAATTTAGATGAACAACCTTCAAATGGTATAAATAAGGTTCATAGTAATAATAACAGTAATGAATTAAAATTAAGTTTATTTCATACAATTATATTCACTGAGTTTTCAATACTCGTAGAATTGATAATGAACTATTTTATGACATAGAAAGTAAATGGCAATTATACACTAGGCAACAAAGATTTTGTTACAGAAGACCAAATAGGTGCTCCTAGCTAATTTCGGTATGCTGATTTCAAATCTATAATTAGATTTTTTCTATCACGTCTAGATTTTGTGTAAAATGCAAATCACTTTTAGTAAAATTTTCTACCACGTCCAGATTTTGGTTTTAATCGGCTTAATGCCAGTAATATGAAACTTGCTTTTCAAGGTTAAAGCAATTTTTTTGGCCAACTATATACAAATTCGAACAATTTTAATAAATAAAATTTATCCCGAGTTGGCAACACTGAGTCAAGAGCATAGTAACGGGCAACGGCCCAACGGTCAGTCGCTACGTGACAGTCAAGCAGAACGGTTGTTGAAGCTCTCTGCTGATGAGCAAGTGACAGGTTGTGGTGACTTGTGTGTTTTTATAGCATTTGTTTTGTACTACGGTGTGTATTTCTTTTTATTTTGCACATCGTAATAATTACTTTCTACGTTTTTTCAGATATTGTATGGTAATTCAAAATGGCATCAAATAGACGTGCTTGTGTAAATCACCCAGACAACTTCTGCTTTGTCTGTGGACAATATACACCTAAGCCACAACGTAGAAACATAACAACAAAGATTAAACTTGCCTACAAGTGTTATTTTGACTGTAAGTTAGGAGACCAACAGAGGGACTGGGCACCACATATTTGCTGTGCACAGTGCAATGCAATGTTAATAGCTTGGATGAATGGTAAAAGAAAAGCTATGCCGTTCTCAGTCCCCATGGTTTGGCGTGAGCCGAAAAATCACTTCAATGATTGTTATTTTTGTTTGACAAAGATTGCTGGTTTCACAAAGAAAAACAAATCAAAGATCACGTACCCAAACTGCGAATCAGCAATGAAACCACTACCACATGATGAAACAAATCCACCACCAGTTCCACCAGCAACGATAACAGACAGCAGTTCATCTGAAGATTCTGCTAGTGATATAGAAACAGGGAAAGATGGCATATATGTTCCAGATGCAAATTTTCCACAATTTGTTAAGTCAAGCGGAGTTAAATGACTTAGTGCGCGATTTGGAATTACCAAAAGAAAAGGCAGAGTTGCTTGGTTCAAGACTTCAAGAATTTAATCTTCTCCAACCAAACACCAAAGTTTCCCATTTCCGCCATCGCCATTTGCAGTTTTCATCATTTTACTTACAGGAAGAAAACGTTTGTTTCTGCCACGATATCAGTGGTCTGATGCAAGGGATTGGCTGTCGCTATGATCCAAAAGAATGGAGACTGTTCATTGACTCTAGTAAAGCTAGCCTTAAAGCTGTATTACTGACAACGGCAATGAAAAACCTTCAATACCTGTAGCACATGCCACTGGCCTTAATGAGACTTATGAATCGATGAAACTGCTGCTAAGACTCATCAAATATAAGGACCACACATGGAATATTTGTGGCGACCTTAAAGTTGTATCATTACTTCTTGGGTTACAGTTGGGCTACACAAAGCATATGTGCTTTTTGTGTCTATGGAACAGCAGAGATGACAAGAACCACTACAAAAAACATGATTGGCCATCTAGAACTGAACATGTTGTTGGTAAATACAATGTGAAACACCCAGCACTTATTGACCCTCAGAAAGTACATCTTCCACCACTTCACATTAAACTTGGCCTTATGAAAAATTTCGTGAAGGGTATGGATCATCAAGGTAGTGGTTTCCAATATTTAAAGGATAAATTCAAAGGAATATTGACAGATGCTAAGCTAGAAGCTGGAGTTTTCACTGGACCACAGATCCGCAGTGTCATCCACGACTCATCGTTTCCATCTAACCTAAATGAGAATGAACTAGGAGCATGGACATCTTTCGTTGAAGTTGTCAAAAATTTTCTTGGAAACCACAAAGCTGAAAACCACCGTAAACTCGTAGAAAACATGCTTAAATCTTATGAAATAATGGGATGCAGAATGTCTTTGAAAATTCATTTTTACATTCTCATCTTGACTTCTTCCCGGCCAACCTTGGGGCTGTAAGTGACGAGCATGGTGAGCGCTTCCACCAACAGATCTCAGTTATGGAAAACAGATACCAAGGTAATTTCAACCCAAATATGATGGGAGATTATTGTTGGTTCCTGCAGAAGGAGAGCTCGTCATCCTACAAGCGACAAAGGAAGAGGACACACCAAAGTTTCACTTAAGAACAGGAATTTGCCTTTCAGTAGTAACAACAAAATACTAACGCGCTTTGGGTGGATGGTTGGGCGCAGGGTGGTAACTCCGCCAGCGGAATTCCGCTGTCTGTCTTAAGCCAGAATAAAGGAGGAAAGACATCCCTGTTCACTAATTATTTAAGTATGCTTAACATAAAACGTGGCACGGAAAAGTAGCTTAGACGGCTTTCGTAATAGAAGCGGGTGAGAAAAAAAATGAAAAATAGGGGTTTTCGGTTACACAAAATCTGGGCGTGATAGAGAAATTTTGATATCAGATCTGAAATCAGCATCAGCGCTTTAGTAGGAATCAGTAGTTCACGTGTCTGTAACAAAAAAAAAGTTGAAATTTGTTGCCTAGTGTTATCAATCAAATTTTCACAAATGAGAGCACTGTCACCTGTTTACTGTTTGGTAGCCCGAGCAGAGCGTCAAGGGTGAACGAATCGGCGAAGAAAGGTTCGTAGACGACGGTGATGAAGCAGTCTTTAAGTTCCTTAAGAATGATGTCTACTATTAAATTGGAAAGGGTTTTGTCGTAGTTTATGAAATTAAATTGACCAAAATCTTTCATTCCTTCCGTCTTCATCCCCTCTCGAGTCGAGAGAAAATGCATTTTCTTCATTCCATTTTGGAAATATTCCTCATTTGAGTTTTCGTTTTCATGTTGTGGTTCAGGGATCGCCGTTGGACAGGATTTGTTTGATTCCAAACAAAACGAGTTTGGAAACCCCGAAACGGAGATTGTGTCGACTGTCAGCAAGGGAATTAAAGTCGACAAGAAAAAGCTGATCCACACAAATTTCAGCTTCATTCCTCATACACTCAGGAAAATCAACTTTTCTTAATTTATCGGACACGCTTGGTATGTTTTCTTTGTTTTTCTCAGCTTTTATTTGTAAAATCAAATATCTTATTTATAATTATTGAATAATAAATGAATTAATACAAAGTGAAGAAAAATCTAAAATCTAAACGAATAAATGTCTGTTTAGTATTGGATTTTGTACAAACAAACAAACAAACAAAATCTTTCTTTCCGACTCAACGCACGCAAAAAGTATGCAAATGGTTTATATATGTTTAAGTAATAGCTGCCTGGAACAGTGATTAGGGCCTTCACATAAGCCAATGAAACACCATGATGGTAAGAATTGTTTTTGCAATATGCCCAATTGTCTCTGTGCTCTCCATTGAATGATATTAAAGTTATGAGCAGAATATTTTTTTCTTTCGCGTCGACTGTCATTACTTTTTTTAAATTTAGTTGATGACGAAAAAGAAGCGTAACTCAAGTCAGGATCTTTTTGGTTTGAAGCACTGTGAAAGAAACAAAAGAAAACAATATTTGTAGGTGGAAAATGTATATATTTGTGAAGAAAGTACATTCTTCATTGGAGAAATTATTGTTTGAACGTAATATTTGCCATAAATTATATTTTTATTTACAGATGAAGTGATAAAAGGAATTTACAGTGGTTTTACATTAATGTACAGTTCGAAGAAGCGGCAGTAAAGTTTTTCAATACTACTGTACAACCTAATCTAACCTTTGGAATGTGTTGAAAAGACGCAATAAGTGGCAAAGTGGGATCAAACATGAAATGATTGATTCCTATATTTGGGTATTCGTTTGGCGTCGAAAGAACACAAATAAAGACCCATTTGAGAAAATTTTAAGAGATATTTCCCAATTTTCAATCCATTCTAGTTAAACTATTATACATTTCACCACCATAAAATGTACTTTTCTTAACAAATATATGTATACATTTTCTACCTACAAATATTATTTTTTTTTTCTTTTTCCACAGTGTTTCAAACTTTAAAGACCCTTCAGTCAAACTGATATACAGTAATTTAGCCCTTATGTTTTTCAAATGAATGTTTTTAAGAAGCCCGTGAAAATTAGTAACATTTCTGAATGTTGTCATAATGAATTAATTTTTTCAGCAAACATTTTACTCTTACTCTTAAGTTTTGTTTGTTTTGTTGTTTGAATGTATGTATGGGCACTTCAGTCAGTTTTTAAACTCGGCTGAAGCTTTTATAGTGGTGTAGGTTTCCTAACCGATGAATATGGGACAAAACCTAGAAGCCACAATACTCACTTACAACTAAAGTTGAGTGCATACAAGTCCTGCTTACACGTATAGACTTAACCGAATGAAGAAGAAATAGGTAGGCTCTTAATAGCCTCACCTTAAATGAACTTGTATCTTTAATCAGCCAATTTTTATCTTTTTAACTTCAAATAGCATATAAACTAAATTTTCACTGAAATTATTATTATTATTATTATTATTATTATTATTATTATTATTAATCATTTTCACTCGATTATACATACTTTCGATCGATTTCTTCCAATTAAGTTATCAGTAACACCACTCGTCACGCCACCCGCTGTCCCGACTTCGCCGGAGAGCTGCCCACTCTTCCTTCAAGGCTCCGGTCGAGCAAACACGAAGTCTATCATCAAGTAAGGCCCTCTACAATTTCATCCTGCAAGAAGCAACATCACTGCTGCAGGAGTTTCCGCTAGCCCCCTTTTCAACAAGTCTCTACCGGCCCTCAACACTCATCCTCTCGCCAGTAAGGCCAGTCCGCCTTCAGGAGCATCACCTTCGAAGCCCAGGTCCGTAAACCTTCTAGTAGGCTACAAGCCCATTAAGCCTACCTTTCTGTCTTCGTGTTAAGCAACTCCAGCGTAGCCTACGTAACTTCAGTGTACCCTCAGCCTAGCGAATAGGCTATCTTCAAAAGTGTTCCCAAACAACCGGCTAACTAACTCTCCCATTACGACTGCGATAGGCCTGTTCAATTATTTTATCGTATTTAATTACCTTATCGTATTTGTATCCTCTTGTTTATTTGCTCATTTATGCATTTCATTTTTACTTGCCTAATCCACTTACCACACCGTACTTTCATTACCTCAGTTATTATTGGCTTAATTACTTATTACTGTGTGTTCACTGCCGCATATCTCATTAACCTACCTAAATTAGTGTTTCTTGTCATTATTGTATTTACTCAACGCTTATACCGAGTAACTATTTCTTATTGCTGATAATCAGTCATTTGTAATATAGCACAATTACCGTTACAGAATTGTTAATCGCTGTGAACAAATAATTAATTTATTTTTCTAATAAAATCCGGTGTTTCGTTCTGAAGTAATGTAACAGTTTGGCGTGCTCTGTGAGTGGGACCTTTTAAAACCAAACTAATTAGGAGATGTCCATAGGAAATCATTTAATCGGAGTAACAAGAGCTTTTCTGCCAAACTGTCACATTACTTGAGAAAACCCAATATGTGGCCGGCTAGTAGCCCCGATCTTTCACCACAAGATTATGGTGTTTGGGAAGCCCTGAAGTCCAAAGTTTACATCCCTGGTACCAATATAAGAGATATAGATGAACTACGCTGGGAGAAGGTGTCTCAACGATATGTAAACAGGTGTACTGATCAGTGGCGTCCACGTTTGGAGGCCTGCGTTGAGCAGGAAGGGGGACACATCACATCGAGCAACTTCTCAATTAAGACGAACAACATGCTAAAGTAAGCATTTATAAAGTTTAGGAGCTCTAGTCCCCTTACGTTTTTAATATTACAGTTTACCTCTACGGGGTCCCTTTTTTTTTACCCACACTCTATATATACCGAACAAACTAACTTAACTAACTCTAGTTCAATTGTTTCACTATTATTAGGTATTTGTACATAGGACATCACACCATTAACTCTTGTATTCATGGAAGATTTTCCATTAAATTTAATACATACACAAATATAAATAAGTAAATGATACAACTCAGTTGCTTTCAAATATAAAGGAAACCTAACATTTTTAAGTTTTCTGTATATTTGTGATGGCTTTGCCATATATATTCTTATTAATTATAATTAGAGAAGGGACTCCAAATCTGAGCTCTTGTAAAACTTGTCTGTTAATCTTAAATGTGATAAAGTTTTAAAAAAATGCCTTTCTGAAGGCGAAACATATATATATATATATAATATATATATATATATATATATATATATATATATATATATATATATATATATATATATATATATAACGTCGGTTTGAGTTTTGTATCGCGAGCACGTATGAGCACGTTTCTCGAAACTGAAAGAAGTGCGACAGAAACCAAATGTAGCTACTTTTATTATATCCGAAACGTTGTTGAATGGTGTGAACGTATTTAAATTATTATTGGGCATAAACTGAGAAGAATACTAAATTCCGTAAACATATAATGGGAGGAATCCTTAATGGACTACAACATGTTTGACCTTTACACTCATTTTTTAAAAATCTCGTATTGTATGATGTAAATATCACCAACCACCTTTTCTATATTCCGTTGCTTAGAATTTTGTATCCGTTAGTGACGAATGCCTAATTTATTTATACAGGGACCGCCATGCACGTAAATTTATCCGACGATTCATTGAAATTTGTGAAAATAATTAATTAGAAAGAATGGCCAGGCGTGAAGTGCAAATTAATTTTTATTATTATTATTTTATATATACAAATGTGCTGGTGTATTCTCTAGTCGAATAAATAAATTAGGTTTTCTTAATAATCTATAATTCTTCTCGAATACCAAAACAATACTGCTAACCTGCCATCAGGGGTACGCAGCAAGTAGAAACAATACCATTAAGTTTTAATTGATTTAAACCGTGAAATAACTTGGATTAATAAACACGTGACACAAATACGAATTGTATCGTACATACAGTATATACACTATGACATTTACCAAAGAACAGTAATCCAACAAAGTGTTACTTCCAAACGGCAGAGCAGAGAAAACACACACACACACACACACACACACAATTGAAGCTGTTTTAGAGGAAGCAATACGGACCCGAGTTACGTTTTACAAGAGTTTAGCGGAGCGCCAGTTACGATAGGATTGCATGAACTAACGCAATTTAAAACAAACGATATTTTTTATGAACTGACGTATTGACGTTTGCTATTTATTCATTTATTTACTTATTTGTTTATTACTTTCAGATGCGTTGCCTCTTAAAATGTTGCAAAACATATGTCTTGTACCTCATTCAATTCATTGTTTTATTCGTTATTTACTTTACCTTATTACTTTCCTTTTATCATTTCTCTTTCTTCTCTTTACACTCGCTTCACTGTACTTTATAAACACGGGCAGACGGGTAGCCGATGGGCGCCATTAAACTTTCGAACAAAGCAAAGGGGACCGGGATAATTACACACTTTTATTTACTTTTTACTGACTTTTTATTTATGCCGAAACAATTTGAACAAACGGGGTAAACACGAGTGCGGACTATCATTAACCTTTAATCGCGGTGAGACACACAATTAAATATTTTAAATAAACAATAACATACTAATACGAAAAACCACATAATCGGGGCAAAACTGCCCGAAGAGTGAATTGGGCATTTCACTGTTTCTCTCGGCCCATTTCAGGTGTTGCCAACTAGCACTTTATATTCTTAATCTCAAACAAACCATTATTAATTTCTTATTAAACATTTTCTTCTTTGTTAAACAAAACATTATTAAATTCTTATAAACAAAACATTCTTAAATTCTTGTTAGACATGATTATCTTTATTAAAAAAAAACAACACACGACACATATTTAAAAACAAATAGCCAGATTTAGTTTGTTCCTGAGAAGTAAAGAACAGTCCTTATATATAATAATCATCTTTGCCACACTTGCAACTGCTTTATACGATATATAAACCTTGGTTTTGCTCCGTCCGAATTGTTCATTCTAACGGAGGTCAAGCTTGTTGCTCCACCTTAACGTGGAATCTGAACCACGACCCACCACAGGCGGTCAGAAATTACAAATTCCTCGCCCGGACTTGATCTCACGACCTTTGGATCAGCAGCCCAGCGTCTTAACCACTAAGCTAGCAAGGGTACCTATTTTTATTGTGTGATAAGGATGAACAGTTGGGTGAGCTGCGCACCGCCTGCCGTTACCGGGAATCGAACGGGGCTGGTGGATTCGTAGTCAGCGATACTAATCACTACATCACCGCGGCGCATATACACTGTATATATAATTTATTTGTTTATTTCAAAATACGATACTAAAATATCATTCCGATTTATATTAAAAATATAAAGACGACATTTATATCCTATGGCCAGGACCTATACCATACCAACCGATGTGGGGCGTTTATTGAAGTGACCGAGAAGACACTGTGGACACCTTTCTTGTAGGTTGGTTAGTTTACGTTAGGCTAGGTTAGTTCTAGTTTAACTTACAGTAGGTCAGCGTTTCCCAAACTTATTTTATCTAACGTCCCCTTGAAGTTGAAGTCTGTCTTTCACGCCCTCTTTATTTCAACTTCAAATAACATCCATAGAGTGTAATTTATTGTTACCGTATTTAGTGTAAGGTAACATTAAAATGAAGGTTTCATTATTAACGTACTTTAGTATGGTACATAACATGTTTAGTGATAGTGAATAAAATTAATGAAAATATGCAGAATTTTACTGCTTTATTTTTCATTTACAAACCTCCTCTCACCTCCCATCCAGTAACTCTTGCGCTTCCCACAGTTTGGGACTTAGATTAAGAATGTCGATCAACGTGATTTGTTGACGATGTATGGTTCTACAGATCCACAGAAGCTAAGGCTAACAAAGACCCTAAGATCCACTCTAAGGTTAGCCCGAGAGAAAGAAAAGAGTAGGGGGTTAAGAGAAGGGAATAAGAAGTTAAGTAAGTAGCAAAACCTACCACTCGTTAACATTCATTCAGAAAAAGAGAAAAAAGACTCACCATCATCATCCGCCGGCCACTGCCGACAAGTTGGAAAAATAGTTGAAGGGAATAGGAAAGGGGTGAAAGATGGAGAAGTAAAATAAGAACGCTTACAAATCCTGCAAACACAGTCTTAACTCACTGTCATACCATGCAAACTACAGACATGCAAGTAAAGAAAGTTACAGACATGCAAGTAAGGAGAGGATAAAAAAAAAAAAAGGTAGGTAAAGTTAAACAAAAAGTGGGTTAGTTTACGCCACGAGCTACATCTACGTTCGTGTTAGTCTAATTTTTTATTTTTTAATAATAATTTCATTGCTGGCATCACACGCTGGCATGTCACACGCTGGCATGTCACAAGCTGGCATTATCGTCAACAGACTCATCCTCGACCACCACCCCCAGAGCTCCTGTTGCTAATTGTTTTTTTTTATTTTAAACAACGTTAATATTTTTAAAATGCCTATCTAGACGGTTCTTAAACATATTAACGCTGGTAGAGTTCACGACGGGAGCAGGAAGATTATTCCATTTATCAATTACTTTAAACGTAAAGAAGTTTTTAGCGATATTAGTAATGAAACGTCTGCCACGCAACTTAAATCCGTTATTACGAGTATTGCTATTATCGAAAGTGAACAGTTTGTCAAAATTTACGCTATCGATGTTATTAACGATTTTGAAAACTTCAATAAGCTCCCCCCTTAATCTCCTAGTTTCGAGTGAATGCAAGTCTAACTCTTTAATCCTATATTCATAAGGCTTGTTGCTCAATGACGGAATTAGTTTCGTGGCACGACGCTGAACCCTTTCTAACCTATCAATATCCTCACGCAAATACGGGCACCAAAACTGAACGGCATATTCTAAATGAGGCCTGACTAGGGACTTGTAAAGGGGCAATATAATATCCTTCGATTTAAATGCGAAATTACGCGCTATGAAGCCTAACATCCTATTAGCTTTTGCGCAAGACTCCAGGTACTGGTTCCTAACCTTTAAATCCTTAGCTACGCGTACGCCTAAATCTACTTCCTCGTCAACGCTCGCTAACTCTCTACCATCCATCGTGTACGTGTAATTATTGTTACGAGAACCTATATGCAAAACTTTACATATGTCTACGCTAAATTGCATCTACCACTTATCCATCCACTCCATAATCATATTTACATCGTCTTGGAGCCTATTTCTATCGTCCTCGTTAACAAACTTACCGCCTATTTTAGTATCGTCCACGAATTTTGACACGTTACTAGTCAATCCTACATCTATGTCGTTAGTAAATTACGAATAGCAATGGGCCTAACACTGAACCCTGTGGGAGACCGGTACCTACGGGGCTCCAATAAACCTTAGCCCCCTTCCCATGGCCTAAACCATTAGAGGTACAGTAAAACTAAACATACCTTACAAAAGAGAATTTAATCCTGCATTTAATGAGAAACAATTAAAACTTGGTGTTCCCGCCATTGGCTTCCAAGACAGCCTGAATTCGCTTTGGGTAGCTTGCCAAAAGTGACGTGAATAGATCTTGATCGTTACGCAAATTTGCTAAAACAGTTTCAATGTGTTGCGTCATTGTATCCTTCGAAAATAGATTTGCTGCAGGTTCTTGAAACAAGAGACATTTAACCTTGTCCTTTATAACTAATCCAATGTGTTCACAGACGTTCAGGTCAGGAGAATTTCCTGGCCATTCTTCATTTCCAAAGAAATCGATCTCATGGTTCCGCAACAACTGTTGAGTGGCTAATGCCTTAAAGCAGGGGCCTTATCGTGCAGAAGTGTGACCTGATCGACATCCATAACATTGTTTGGGTTTCTTAGAAAAGAAATGACATGCTGGGATAGAATAATATCATGAAAATACTGTCCATCCCAACTCTGACCATTTGGCTTCAGCACCCACATGAGCTTCTTTGCAGTGAACAAAACAAACACACCAACACAGTCTGGACTTTTTAATAATTCACGATAATGTTCATTGTCATCGATTTCATCTGTGTTATGGCCTACACTCGATCATTTTGGTAGTTAGGCCGACGTGTTGCGTAAACAAAAAATTCATCGGAGACAGCTAAATGCATGAAATCATCCACATCCCAATCTTGAAGATAATGGGCAAACCACATTTTGTCATCGATGTTAAGTTGAGTTTTCTTGGCTTTGGAAGTTCATGCCAAGATTTTAAACCTTGCCTATGACGGTACAGTCGAATGATCTCACCACTAACGATCTTTCCTCTCAACACTTCGATCTCTCTAGAAAGTTTAGCACAGCTGTTTTTCCGCTTACGCGTACCGCTTTCAATGATGTCCTTTGTTTCCTGAGAGAGTGGCAAAATTGGGCGCCTAGATTTGGTTGTATCCATTTCTCATTCATCCAAAGTTTTATTGCAATTTCTTTTGACGAAGTCCTCACTTCTTCGCAACTTTTTGGCAACCCATGAACGTGTTATAAAGGTGGCTCCAGCATCACGAACGTCCCGAAATGTTATTGCTCGTAGGCGATCTATCACACGTTGCCTCTCCGAATCACCAATTAATTGAGAAGCCATTATATTATCATTTTATCAGCTAGAGTAATTTTAATACCTGCAATAAATAAAGAATTTCATATATTTTTATAATCACTAAAAACTATTTCGATATAAGTAAACATGTAAGCTGCAAATAGGGGGGGCTAAGGTTTTTTGGAACCCCTTACATCCAACCACTCCGATTCACTACCATTAACAACGACCCTCTGTCTCCTAGCACGAAGCCATTCCTCTAACCAGTTAGCTACCTGACCGCGTATACCGTGCGCTTTAACCTTCGCAATTAATCTTCTATGCGGAACTGTATCGAACGCCTTTTTAAAATCTAAATAAATAACGTCAGCCGCTCTATGCCTATCGTATTCGCGCACTATTTCGTTATAAAATTCTAAGAAATTAGTTAAACAAGATCTATGGCGTCGAAACCCATGCTGACTACTATTAATCAAATCTCTACTTTCTAAGTGATCGATGATACGATCCCTAACTACGGATTCCAAAAGTTTACCAACAATTGACGTTAAGCTAATGGGCCTATAATTGCAGGCTACTGTGCGGTCGCCATTTTTAAAAATAGGCGTGACGTTAGCTAATTTGAAGTCTTCAGGAATAATCCCCGTTTCGAGTGACTGATTAAAAATCTTCGTTAAGGGGCCTACGATAACGTCTTTCAAATCTTTCAAATGTCTGGGATAAAAAGCGTCAGGGCCTGGAGCCTTGCAAACTTTTAGCCCACCGATATAATGCACAATCTCACCCTCGTAAACAGTTATTTCATCCAAAATAGTCTCGCTACTAAATGGAACGATATCGTCCACGTCGGGGACATTATTTACGTCTTCTACGGTAAAAACTGTCGCCAAAAAGTTATTGAAAATACCCGCCATCGCCTGAGCGTCAGAAGCCAAAGCGCCGTTAACATCCACTTGAGGGCCTATGTTATCTTTTATCGGCGTACGATTATTGATGTGTTCAGAAAACCTTTTTGGATTATGTTTACTATCCGCAGCTATAAGTATCTCTAAATTACGCTTAGCATTCCAAACTGATCTTTTAACCTTACGTCTCAGCTCGATATATCTATTAAAGTTAGCTGCCTGTATTTCGACACACAGCAAAATAGCCGAATTATCGCGATATCCAAAATACCGAGTGTCGAATTAGCAAGGTCCGAGTGTATTATTATGAAGTGTCAACGTATATGCAATACGCTCTAAACGTGTGTATATTCTCTTTTCTCTTGTTTTTTCAATTGAAAACTGTCCAGAGTTCATATCGATGTATAATGAAATCCTCTAAATCGTTCCGCCGGTTGAACGGTGAAGGCGAGGGAGGGATTGTAACACTCTAAACCAGCATCCCAAGGCGACTGGTACTTCTCGGGGGAAGTGTCTTCTAAATATTCTCTAAACTCAAAACCATTCTCACCTTGTCTTTATACATCATAAAGTCATCAATTAATACAGTGTAGGCATGCTCGAGTACGGTCTCAAAATAGTGTATATAATCAACTCGCGCACTTAATAATGGTTTCAGGTTGAGGAAAGCAGCTATTTCAAATAGTCTATCGAGGATGGATCACGTAGGCCTGTTCAAAAATCAACTTTTTCTTATTTTCATAGGTTTCTGTGCATTTTCCCATGCATTTTGACCTGAGAAAGCCGAAAATCACAACTATTTTGACCTAGGATGTTGGGAAGCATTGCCGCATGGAGCTTTAAATTTTCTGCCTTGAAATCGGCCAAAGCGCCAATTCCGGGGTCCCTTGAATTATGTTTTGCACTTTAACTTTTGATCTAAACAAGATAGAGCAACAAATTAGGTATCAAATGAAAGAGCATAAAATTAATAAATAATAATAATTATAATAATAATAATAATAATAATAAATAAATAATAATTAATAATAATAATAATAATAATAATAATTATCTATCATTTTTCAGGAAACAACAGAAACTCAATCAGAATCTAGAAAACCATCTACAAGTTACAACTTCACAATGGCATTAAGCAAGGAGCTGAGGGAGCTCCGTGGGCGCACAGTTGATATCTCAGAACCTCCACGTACTGTCCACAGGCAGGTGTCAACTGGGCCATCTACCAGATCTCTCACTGAAACTTTCCTGGTTGGATACCCTTCAGCTTTTATCAGTGGTTCCCAGCTTCCCACCAACAGACAGGCGTTCCAGTATTTCCTTAATCTTCAGAATTTACCGGAAAATGCAGGGAGGCCCATGGTTCAAGACCTTGCATATGAAACAGTTGAATCTATCATCCCATTCTGGCAGATGGCTAGGATCAAGACAATGACCAAGTACAACGCAATGAAGCTCTTCATGAAACTACATGAGAAACATCGTGCTCTGGTGAAAAGCAAAGGAAGAGCAAGTAACCCTGGAGGAAAAAGAGGAGCATTTGTGCTGGAATTAGACAGCCTGTTCGATATAGGAGCTCCAGATGCAATCCAGGAAATACAGAACAACAGACTGTTATCCAGAGAGAAGAAAGATGAGGCTATCAGGTTCTACGAAGACCAAAAGACTGAGAGGAAAGGTCATATGTCTGGTCATGACAAGATTTTTGAGAGAAGATCCCTGCAGCAAGCAGCGAGGAATGAAAGACTGCAGCATAGACAAGAACAAGGTAAAACTAATTACTTTGAACGTCACAAAAAGTTTTAAGTTTTACTCCATTGCGATATTTAGCATGTACTTAACAATTACTGTCTTAACATGTTGTACTATTTTACAGCTGCAGCAGAACAAGAGGCAGTTGTTCATGTGGATGACATTACCTGGGGTGACTCAACTGACAACGACGCTAACACAGAGGACATGGATTACCATCAGCCTCGTCCTGGATGTTCTCACCATCAAGACACTGTGACTAGTGTGACTTTGACGTTTCCAAGGAAGGTCATGGAATGTGATGTCATCTGCAATACAGCTGATCGTCTTGGTTTATCAGACAATCAAGTTACTGCCATGGTTTCTGCCACCTTGAAAGCTGGAGGGGCTGATCTGGATAACTTCGTCATCTCAACCTCAACAACACGTCGCAACAGAATGCTGTCCAGGTATAATATCAGCCAGAGTCACATGTCCAAGTTTTGTGAAAACCCCCCACAGTACGCTGCCTTACACTGGGATGGAAAGTTGCTCAAAGATGTCTTGGGCAGTGAACCTGGAAGTACCTCAGAGATTTAGCTGTGCTAGTGTCTGGTCCACCTTCATACACTGAAGGAAAGTTATTGGGAGTACCTGTCATCGCCAATTCTTCTGGCACAGCTCAGGCTGAGGCTTCAATGGATTTACTGGAGACATGGGAACTTACGGATAATGTTACTGCCCTTGTTTTTGACACTACATCCAGTAACAGTGGAGTTCACAGAGGAGCTGCCAAACTGCTAGAGAAAATGCTGAACAAAAAGGTGTTTTATCTGGCCTGTCGACATCACATCCTGGAAATCCTAGTAGGAGCAGTTTGGGAGAAGCTGTTTGGGAAGGTGAAGGGGCCAGATAATCCCTGGTTTGAGCATCTGAAGGATGTTTGGACGGACTTGTCCAAGGAAAACCCAAAGATGCTGGCTATCAACAGCAAATGGCTGAAGGAAAAGAAGAAGAACAGTGAAGAAATACTCCAAGACATTCTAACAGCAGAAAGGCTTCCAAGAGCCGACTACAGGGAAATGGCTGAACTGACAGTCATTGTTCTTGGAGGAACGCCTCCTCGAGGTATTCACTGGAGTCGACCAGGCGCCATTCATCAGGCCAGATGGATGGCCAGAAACCTGTACTCCATGAAAATGCTGATGTTTGCAGATCAACTTGAGTACGACGAAGACACTGTATCAAAGCTGGAAAGACTCAACACCTTCCTTGCGCTGTTCTACACTCCTGTATGGATGATGTCAATGTCTGCTGCAGATGCTCCCGTGAATGATCTAAGTCTAATCCAGGACATGTTGAAGTACAAGAAAACTGACCAGAGCTTGCTGATGCAGTACTTAATAAGATGGAAAACCACAAATGGTACCTGACGCAGGAAGTCGTGCCATTTGCCCTGTTCAGCAGTAGATTGAGTGACACATTGAAGCACGACATTGCTGCCCAGTTACATGCCACTGAGAAGCCAGACAGCTTCAGAACAGGAAAGCCTCTATTCCAGAGAGTCACAGCTAAGACCACCCTGGTTGATCTCATTGGCCCAGAATCGCATTTCCTGCTGGACACACTGAACATTGGATCCGAGTGGCTTCTGGAACCTGTCACGTCTTGGCCACAGAATGAGGACTACAGAAAAGCGTTGGACTATATTAAGAATCTGAAAGCGGTGAATGACATTGCTGAACGTGGTGTCAAGATGATGAGCGACTTTGCAAATGTCATAACAACAGATGCCAAGCAAAGGGACTATCTCCTTCAAGCTGTGGAGTTCAACAGACGCCGCTTTGACAGCTTCAAGAAACAAACTCTCAACAACTGACTGTGTAAATGTCATTATGAAATTAATCATCATGTAATGCTTTCACTTCTTGATCGATTAGACTTGTGACAAAATGCTAATCTCAAATTTGTGTCATGAATAAGGCGCCTTCTCTGCCTTGAGTGTGAGAAAACGAATTTTGTGATATTTCTGAAATCTTTGTATGTACCAATGTGCCATTTCTTGTTCCAAGACTATCATAATTGTATAAGTTAGAAAGAGGATTAAAAACACTTTAATTTGGTGCCTATTTTGTTGCTCTATCTTGTTTAGATAAAAAGTTATAGTGCAAAACATGATTCAAGGGACCCCGGAACTGGTGCTTTTGGCCTATTTCAAGGCAGAAAACCTAAAGCTCCATGCGGCAATGCTTCCCAACAACCTAGGTCAAAATGGTTGTGATTTTCGGCCTTTTCAGGTCAAAAAGCATGGGAAAAAGTACAGAAACCTGTGAAAATAAGAAAACGTTGATTTTTGAACAGGGCTAATGGATCAGTAACTAGTCCGTTATTAACATTGTTTTTACTGGAAGTTTTTAGATTAATTTTTTAAATCACTCGTGTTTCAACGCAGCGTTGACTCGTATCACGGCTCACACTTAACATACAAATAATACACTATGATAGGGGGGGGAGGTCACTGATCGTCACTCTTGTTGTACACGCGGTAGCTGGTATTTTATAATTCTTATCCGCCCACTTCTCAACCATCATAAAGATTCTCGCCATTTCATCAACACTCAAATAAATAACTATGTTTGGCGGGGTCTGTGTTTATAATTTGTCTCGAAACCATAATTAATCGCACCATTGCTATATTTAAACTCTCACTGATTTGGAAAATGTCACGTGGTATTGAGCATTAAGAATACTTTTTTATGCTGGACTGCTCGCAGGGTAGATGAGACACCGAAAAAGATCAGCTAAAGTGAACAGTGACATGAGAAACGGGGGTTCCAAGACTCCCTGTCTTCTTCCTAACGTCCCCTCTCCCGGAGTACTTCCCTAGTCGACTGGTATCTACAATCTCTTCCTACAGAAGGCGGTATTTCCATCTTTCTTTGTTAATGGTGTTTCTTGGCGGTACTGTTGCTGGGAGGAGGCTCCTGGATAGCACGTCAAGACGAACTAAGCTCAGATGCTGGTGTGAGGCGGACTGCTTGCTTCAGCTCGTGACGCAGACCTGGTGGTGAGTCATGCGCCTTATTATCGAGATGCCACCTGTTGCTGGGTCGGTGACTTAGGCGAGCTGGACGAAACATGAAAAGATATGCACCAACATGAAAACAGTTTCGGGCAGACAAAAAATATGCACACAAAATTACTTATCACCAGACATGAGGCCGATTAGGAGTGTTGATTACGACTACGATTAAGAATTCCAGTGATTATATTTCTTGATTACGGTTATGATTACGTAATCCAAATATTAATATTTTGGATTATGATTAAAGCGATTTTTCTTGATTACGATTACGATTGTGATTACATTGGTTTCGATACATTTGATTACGATTAAGTTTATTTTCCTGGATTACGATTACATTCCTGATTACAGGAAATTAAGAGATTGAAAATTGACCTTTTTACTAAAATTTTATATGAAATTAAATAAGACAAACACTTCTTCAGAATTATACACACTGTATAACAGCTGTATCAAAATTATTCATTATCTTCACCACACATTATGTTAATTAGAGGATTAGAATAAAGGTAGCACACCCATTTCCAGCACATCATAGTTAATTTATTCATTCTTCTTACACCAACTGCTCTTATCACAGGACATAAAGTGTTTATTTTACTTAAGGAACATGAGCTCCTCTTACTTGCCGTCAAGAAGCCTGCACCTCTCTGGCCTGAACACCTTCCATGTTACAGGGAGGAGTTGCTCCTCTGGTGCAGACGAATGAGATGGCAAGGTAGCAATTAGCGAGAAAAATTTAAACGTCCATTCACGAGTACCACAATCCTGTATCTCAAATATATGTAATGCACTTGTAATCATATTGTAATCAAAGATTACGACGATTTTTTGGATGGATTACGATTACAATTATGACTACGAACTATAAAAGAAGCTGGATTACGATTACGAATATGATTACAGTGTTTGAAAATGTTTGATTACGATTACATAGGTATGAAAATTTGGATTACGATTACGATTATGAATACACCATAATCGTAATTAATTACGGATTACAAGATAATGATTATAATCGGCCCCATGTCTGCTTATCACATTAAATGATTCGAGAGCAAATCAATTAACAGAGGAATTCTGTTCGAGAAATAGACGTATCCATACTGTTCCACTTTGGAAGACAAAGGTATTCGTTACCAAGTTCTATTAAAAAGGTACAGAATCCTTTAGTTATGATCTCATTAGACACCTCATCGTGGTAAACGTTCATGTAGTGGTAAAAAATTTTAAGTTTTCCATAATCACTAGGTTGATGTTCTTTGTTGCGAGGGTGTAACAGGTGAGATGTAACATGAAGTAATAAGATTTCTCATACCATTCGTCAACGAGCTTCATAATCCAGAGTCTCTGTTTTTCTTCACTTATGGTCGAATCCTTTACTTCACCATAAAGTATATCTTTAACACAGATTACATTCGATACATACTCCAAGTCGTCTTTAGCATTACGAACCCCTGTGATACTCTCGTTAGAATAACCATGAAGAACTTGATCATTCTGAATCGTCATCCTTGCATGAAGTAAGGGTGACTTAAAAACTTCAAAAGAGGCGTGAAAGGATGGCCGACAAGTATTCAATGCATCTTCAGATTTTACAGAATACTACTTTACAAAGGTGTTACAAGCAATATCAGAGGCAGCCGTCGTTGATAAAAAGTTTAATTTGGGAGTGGAGTATAATCACACACAGTTAATTATGAAGAAACTACAGCAGTTGAGTACGTGTCCACGACAGCGATGTTTGCCGCTGAGCCTATATAGCATGACCAGACAGGAATTCCAAATCAAACAAAGCTACTCGTGCGCTCATCCATATAGTGAGCTGAGTCTATACATGATGTCCAGACGGGAATGTTACACACACACACACACACACACACACACACACACACACACATTCAAAAGTTAAAAGAAAAATGATACGCACAATCTAGAACGCAAAATAATTTAAAGTACACGAGTTAAATAAAATATAAAATAAATACTGAAAAGTAAATAAACATTCAATAAAAATAATAATAATAATAATAACAATAATAATAATATTATTATTATTATTAAGTAAATAAGCGCATCAAATTTATATAATAAATAAATAGTAATAATTTTAAAAAAGGACACCAGTAAATTAAGTGAAGATATGTATACTGGTTAATCAAACCTCACCTTCGTCCCTCTAATTTCTTTCACGCCCTCTAGTTTCTGAGTTCGGAAATTGTGAGTTCACGCAACCAGATGAGGAGATACCCCATCGGCACCGTCTTCTGGATCCACCAGACATACCAGGTCTTTGAGTGATGCAAAATTCACAATCTGACGGTTTGTTGGGTTTAAAGTGATCCCCTTAGCCTTCACGATGTACATGAATTCACCAACTCTCATACGTATTCCGTAGGTTTTTGGCCCGTTGAAACAAATGAGTCTGCGTAAGCATTATCCCCAAAGTCGACCTTGATCTCATTAATGAGTTCACCGAGGAACTCACCTATAGGAGTCATATATTCACCTTTCTTCACCGTAAACACCGCACCATCAGTGTCGGCGTACAGGACCCGGCGACCAAGAGAATGCATTAACCCCCAAAGCTTGATGCGTCCGTAAGCCGTCGTAAAACTAGCAACAGGGATGTTTGTGACGCTGGGTGTGTCTATAGCCAACTCGGTTCTATTGTAACGTATCATATACGTATTACCTACTTGTACAATTTGAAGAACCTTTTTGTTGTCAGCTTTGGCGTAGTCCCATACCTCGTCAAAACTATGAACTAAGTGACGTTTCCCCTCATCAGTGTTCTGTGCAAATTTCCCCTGAAGACTGTTCGAACAAAGTTTTACACTAACATCCTTGCCAGGATTTCGCGCAATATGCTCTCACTCAAGTTGTATCCCCTCACGGTCAAATAGGTCGTTTTTTCATCCTACGTCTCAACACCTCGTGCATACTCTGACACTTCAACTTAACGTTTCAGGAAGGTGTTGATATAAGGAATGAAAAGGTTATCGAATTTGTGGAACTTCCACACCTCATAAATCCTTAACATTGTGTAATCATGACGAACGGCTAGATCCAGCTCAGGACTTGTAAAAACACCGCAGATCTTCCTCTAGTTTAGCAGTTCTGAAACTTTTTCTTCTTCCGTACCCCTTGAACTCTTTCAAGGGATTTTCTGGATTTTCGAGAGGCATAAATGATTTTTACTTTCTTTACGACTGTGTGACGTGTGGTCGTTTGTTAATCGTATATAAAATTAAAAGGGATGTATTTTCAGGACCCCGTCGCGTAACCCCTAAGATTTCCTCGCTTACCACAGGTTCAGAACCACTGCTCTAGTTGATTGTGATTTTCTTCCTCTTCACACTTCACGCATAGAAGAAACATAAGCTTATGATCTATAACAACGGGTAAGATAGGCATCCATAAATCACGAGGGGGAAGTACGTCAGTGAAGGATAGACCAAAATAATTCTAGTTTAAATTGTCACACGAGCTTTTCAGGGGCAACTACAGGATATGGGTTATTTTTCATAACGTAGGGGTATACGAGAAGAAAACGTAGTAGTGAATCTTTACGCCCTCCGTAGGTGGAAAGTATAGTTTGAATGGGTTTGTACGTCCTCCAAGCAAACTGTCGCCACACTTGAGAGGATTCACCACATTGAACGTTTGATAGCCATTATCTCGTCAAGGTATTTTTCGCCGGTTTCCATCCGCTCATTATATTCGTGTTCCCATGATATCTTGTGAGTAAAATGAGAACTTATAAGTTGATCGCGAGTACGGCTGCAGGTCAGACTACCAGCGGAGGATCTGCCGTGTAAATTACCTGTGATACCACACTCAGAAACTCAGGACGTGGGCATCCGTGCCAAACACAGCCGTGGAAGGAGTACACTGTCTTCTCACCATTGCGGTGGGCTCTCACTCAATCCGTCGGCCCAAAAAGCACGGTTTGACTTTAATGGCCATGTCTCTCGTGTTGCGCGTATTTTTTATGTGCACACCTGTGTGATTTTGTACTGTAAATGTGTGAGCCAGTAAAGCGCTTTATCGCCGTAACTGCGCGGATTGTTTTGTGGTATGATAGCAAGCGAGTCCTTTGGCTTGAAATTGCTTTTGAATACAGTGAAGCAGAGAGAGGTAATCGTGGTTGCAGCCTGTAGTGGATCGCAATTGAATCGGTTATGTACATATTTCTAAAGCTTTGGAAGCATACGCTAAGCACACGTGCATCATTCAAATACTAGTGTTCACGTTCAGCCGCTATATTGTACGAGTTATTTTCACTGAAACTATTGTAATAACGATCAAATTCTGCTTGTTCACTCACACTGTTGCAGTTAAAGTAATGTTTAGTGGATGGTAGTCCAATGTATCATAGTTTAAAGTGTCGCGAGTGAGAAATATTGTATGTAAGGAAAATACTCTTATGAAACCTTTGAAACCTTTGAAATCGACGCCCATCACCTTGGGTAGCTTACCTAACTTACAAGGCGTGAACAACATTGTGTCTTTGAATTCTACATTATCCCTTATTTGCATCTGTATGAGCTTATTACCTCTCTTCAAGGAGTCACCCGTGAATATTGCTAATAAATTATGTTGAAGCAGCTCCTTATAAAGAAACTGTTTATCAAACTTCGTGTCGTTATGCACTAAAACATTCAGTAATTTTTTTTTAACTGATCAGCTAGCTTGACTATATAATCCACAAACAGCTTCACGGGTGATTGTGTCATAGTCGTATTAAAAATATTAGTGCGTTTACCACACTTGCGACATCCATCACACTCAACATTCGAACATTCGTCGCAGAGGGTTTGGCTCACGAGTAAATGAGGGATATCTTCTTGCGCCTCAGGATCAGTGTAGGTCTCTATGTCGTAGTATACAGTAATACATGATTCATTTTTTGGCTTAGCAGCTTTCATATAACAAACATGCTTCACCCCATCTGCTGTATAATCCTTTTGACACGTTGGACAATGAATTTCATCAGAACTATGTTTGAATTCACCACTCTCACTCATCGTATGAAACATTCCACATTCGAAAATCTTTATCTTTCTACATGTACCATTCATCTGATGGAGATTAAAGCATTCATTATTAAAAAACATACGTTTACAGTCGTTACAATCTCGCTTCTCAGCTTCTACCACTCGGCTTACGCATCTAGGAATTTTACACTGAGCACATGTCACATAGCACTCCTTACAATGTTTTAACACATCATTCGTAAACTCAAGGCACTCCTTACACAAATCGCGATGCCTACTATACTTACAAGTTTTATTGTAACTAGCGTAAAAAGGTCTAATATGTCTAATAGGAAGGTAGGTTGCTCCTTCCAAAGCTAAAATAAGCAAAGGCCTTGTACGATCTGTCACACGACTCTTAAAAACATACGTTGTCCTACCACACTCATCTAAGCCAAATACAACTATTCGTATTCTCATGTCCCGCTCCACCTTCACCAGCTCTTCAGAACTCATATTACACTCAAAATTAAGCCCACAGGATCTAGCCTATAATATAAATATGTATTTACATGGAATCAGAAGTATTCCCTTCTGCTTCTTCCAAGAGGCCAGAATTCAAATGAGCCAGGGCGTTCATACTATAACAGAAAGAACTATTTAGAAAAAAGGCGTCGCTGCATATAGTGATGTTTACAAATAAATAATTGAGTGCATGCATTTAATCAAACGCAAAAAAGAAAACTTACATGTCCTGGTAGCTTGAGATGGTATATGCTGAACAAGTTCAAATTCGTTAATGTTGCTACCGCTGAGCTGATCCTTAAAAATGAAACCCATTATATATAAAGAGATTGGAAAACGTAGGATTTCAGTCAACCAATCTAAACATAAAATATAAATAAATAAATAAATAAATGATATTTGGAATCAATAGGAAAATGAATATTAACTTACTTTCCCGAAGAAAGAAACATTTTAGAAATGACTGGCACATCGCATTTGTGAAGAAATAATGAAAAAAAAATTGTATATAATATACAATACCTGCCCTATTTTTTAAATACCGTATAGTAAATAAATAATTTAAGCAAAGTAAAAAAAAAAAATAAAAATAAATAAATTCAATCAAAAGCTTATACTGTACTATAAAATTTCGGCATAAACTATATATATATATATATGTAAGCAAACAACCACAGGGAAAAGGAAACACAAAGTCCGAGCGCTTTCGTGATATATTCACATTATCAAGGAGGAACAGAAAATAGACAGAGATTACAAAGTAAATGAGTTAAATAGACAAGCAAAAAATTCACAATCGGCACCTCAAATTAAAGGCCTTAAAGCCCTCTAAAGATTTTTTCAATTGATAACATAATCTGTAGGCTGCTAAATTACTAAATATAAAAGAAGTATATAGATGAAATTAGACAAAAAAAAACAATACAGAGAACAAAAATTATTATAATGGTTATTAACATTAATATTTAATTAAAGCAGGCAATTAATTGGCAAGAATTTAATGAAAAACAAATAGATAACGTAGATAACAAATAGATATAATCTGTAGGCTGCTAAATTACTAAATATAAAAGGACTATATAGATGAAATTAGACAAAACACCAGTACAGAAAACAAAAATTATTATAATGGTTATTAACACTAATATTTAATTAAAGCAGGAAATTAAGTGGCCAGAAATTAATGAAAACAAAGGGAATGGTGCCATCGTCTTACAGAATATTACAATTTTTTTTTTTTTTCTACAAACAGTCAGGAAAAATTGTTTTCCCAAAAGCAACCCAGTTGAAAAGTCCAATAAACCCCCCAGCAACCAAAGATTATACACGAAAGAAATATTACAATTAAAATAGACACATAAGAATGTTAACAGTTCTTACAATAATATTTATTTATTTAACCAGGGCAAACCATTAAAGGGCAAGAATGCAGTCAAGAAAACAGTAGGCCCTTCGCCAGCTTTCTGACAATGCACGAATCTAATTTATACAACCCAGGACTAATATTAAGGACCAAATCCGCATTATTCTTGATCACACTTGATTCCAGTATATTTCTGCTAACAATAGATTTACTAAACCTTAATTTGGAAGCATTTTTCCAATCAATGGGATGATTAGTATCTCTTACGTGAATGAAAATGGCGTTAGATTCCTGGACACTTCTTATACTGTATTGATGCTGTTTAATACGTAACTCAAGGGTCTTACCAGTTTGGCCAATGTAAAATTTATTACAAATTGTGCAAGGGATTTTATATACACAACCATGTTCACTTAACGGGGAGTTCTTAATCAATGAATTCTTAATTACATCTAAATTTTTGAACGCGATATTTACGTTAAAAGTCCTCAGCAGATTCGGCAGATCAAGGAAATTTTCTCTGAATGGTAACACTAAAACACTTTTTGTGTTATAAGGAATCTTATCCTTTACTTCGTAGAAGGTTTTCTTTGCCATTTTTAAGGACTTATCTATGCAGTTCTTTGGGTATTTTAAATCAAAAGCAATTTTTTATATTTTACTAATTTCGTCGTCAATGAACTCTGGGCTACAAATTCGTAGACCTCTTAGGAACAAAGTAGAAAGAACGGATCGTTTTACATTAATGTGGTGATCAGAATAATAATGTATATTGGAATAATTATTAGTGGGTTTTCTGTAAATATTGTACTTAAACTTTTTTCCAGACCTATATATTAAAACATCTAAAAAAGGGATCGAAGAATCTTTTCCTATTTCAACTGTAAAATTGATAGAGGGAGTTAAATTATTAAGTTTGGGTAAGAATTCATTGAGATTTAAAGTCACTGGCCAAAGACAAAGAACATCATCTACATATCTAAACCATGGAACATAATTTGGCAGAATCTTCCTTAATAACTTACTTTCAAAAAACTCCATATATAAGTTACTCAAAATGGGGGAGAGAGGGTTTCCCATCGCCATACCAAATTTCTGCCTAAAATATTCATTATTGAACACAAATTTTGAGTCTACTATGCACAGCTTAATTAATTCTATAATTGTAGCCACAGGTAATGGCAAATTATGCTTAACCAATTCTTCCGAAAGAAACACTAATAGATCCTCCACCGGGACTCTTGTAAATAAAGCGGTAACATCAAAGCTTACCAATCTAAAATTGTAATTGACACTGATACTATTTAATTTTTCCACCAGGTCTACATTATTATTTATGTGTGATTGTGAAATTGTGCCAAGGAGAGGCTTAAGAATGGAGACAAGCCATTTGGATAGCTTATATGAGATAGATCCTATAGAACTAACAATAGGCCTTGCGGGATTATTTGGCTTATGAGTTTTAATCAGGCCATACATATAGGGTAATGACGGTGAAGTACTCAAAAACTGTTTAAGTAACCTTTCATTCCCCTTCAAAAGTTGTTTAATTTTCTTGTTAAATGCACTCTTCACAGTTTCAAGGGGATTGTTCCTTAATTTCACGTAAGTGTCCGCATCATTCAAAAGATCATACATTTTTCCTAGATAAACGTCTTTATTGAGGATCACTAAGGCATTTGATTTATCAGCTTTGGTTATATGTAGATTCTGATCTTTTCTTAAAGCTTCATAAGAGTCGAAAAACCTCTGTGGCCTACTGTTTTCTTGACTGCATTCTTGCCCCTTAATGGTTTGCCCTGGTTAAATAAATAAATATTATTGTAGGAACTGTTAACATTCTTATGTCTATTTTAATTGTAATATTTCTTTCGTGTATAATCTTTGGTTGCTGGGGGGTTTATTGGACTTTTCAACTGGGTTGCTTTTGGGAAAACAATTTTTCCTGACTGTTTGTAGAAAAAAAAAAAAAATTTTTTTTAATATTCTGTAAGACGATGGCACCATTCCCTTTGTTTTCATTAATTTCTGGCCACTTAATTTCCTGCTTTAATTAAATATTAGTGTTAATAACCATTATAATAATTTTTGTTTTCTGTACTGGTGTTTTGTCTAATTTCATCTATATAGTCCTTTTATATTTAGTAATTTAGCAGCCTACAGATTATGTTATCTATTTGTTATCTACGTTATCTATTTGTTTTTCATTAAATTCTTGCCAATTAATTGCCTGCTTTAATTAAATATTAGTGTTAATAACCATTATAATAATTTTTGTTCTCTGTATTGTTTTTTTTGTCTAATTTCATCTATATACTTCTTTTATATTTAGTAATTTAGCAGCCTACAGATTATGTTATCAATTGAAAAAATCTTTAGAGGGCTTTAAGGCCTTTAATTTGAGGTGCCGATTGTGAATTTTTTGCTTGTCTATTTAACTCATTTACTTTGTAATCTCTGTCTATTTTCTGTTCCTCCTTGATAATGTGAATATATCACGAAAGCGCTCGGACTTTGTGTTTCCTTTTCCCTGTGGTTGTTTGCTTATTAATAAGATCACGTGTTATTTTGTGATTTTAGTGCATATATATATATATATAATATATATATATATATATATTACAGTAGGTTAGGCCGGGTCGAAAATGGGAATTTTTTATTTCTTAAAAAGTACGCTATGTGAGAAGTTTCATTTTATCATCTTAAAATATTAAAATATCAAGCATATGCTACCCCTAACACATCGCACATACCCCCTCTTTTTTTACCCTCATATTTGCATATATTTAAATGGGAAAAAATGTTATTTTTTAAAAAGTACACTATGTGAGAAAGTTTTTTTTATCACTTTAACAAAATATTAAAAAATGAAGCATGTGCTACCCTACTACCCCTATCACATGCCCCTCCTCCCTTTTTTACCCTCATATCTGCATATATTTAAATGGGGAAAAAATGTTATTTTTTAAAAAGTACACTATGTGAGAAGGTTTTTTTTATCACTTTAACAAAATATTAAAAAATGAAGCATGTGCTACCCTACTACCCCTATCACATGCCCCTCCTCCCTTTTTTACCTTCATATTTGCATATGTTTAATGTTGTTATATGTTTCATGATAAGTTGTTTGTTTAATGCTTAATATTTTTATGTTTCAGATAAATATAAATAACTTTTCAGATAAATAGAAATAATTTGCATTTGCTTTAATTATAATTTGAATTATCATAAATTATAAATTACATATAATTTGATTTTACTTCTGAATATAAACTATGACTACTAGAAGCAAGTCCTCAAATGCAGCCTTTGGATATCCTACGGAATTCCCAGCAGCCATGACTCTTTGAAAAGCAGATGTGAGACACTATCTTTTTGTGCGCCGTCGTGAAGAAGCTAAATCAAAAGGATCAGCAACTGCTAATGATTGTTACAGGGTTGTTGTAAAAGATATTGAAGACATTTGGATAAAATTTTCTTTTCCTACGATTAACACCAAAGGTATCTATCTTAAAGTCAGTCGACTAATAGAAGAAGCCTCAAAACTGAACAAGGTGCCGTTACATCGAAGAAATGAAAGTTTTGCCTTAAAAGTAGCTCAGTATGATGAAATGTTTGATATATCTTCTTGTGAATGCTATGATAAGGGAATTGATAGGAAATCTTGCAGGTGTAAAGATAAAATACCAATGGCAGAATGGGAGTGTTTTGTGGGTCAAAAACAAAGAAAAAATCAGTTAGGACCAATTGATCGCATAGCTAGTTCAACAAAGAAGAGATCTTTAGCAAGAGCCCAAGAAGCACAAAACCTTCAACTAAAAGCACAAGAAGAAATGACTGAAGCCACCAATGTTTTACCATCGGAATATATAGAAAATACCGAAGAAGACATAGATGTAGATTCAGAGAGTCAGGATGTAGATTATGAGGCCGATTTAGAATTGACTGAGAATATTCAGAACAGGCACTCCTATAAAAACCTAGCATTAACAGCAGATCGTTATCGTGTAAGTTGTAGAGCTGCAGCTGCAATAATCAAAGCAGCTTTAAAAGATATGGGGATCCTTAACCACACCAACATGCTTGACAGAAAGAAATTAGAAAGAGAAAGAAATCGCATGGATGAAACAAATATTTTTAGGTCTAAATCCGAAAATCTGGAGTGCCTTGGATTTGATGGAAGGAAAGATAACACATTAACCAAAACTGGAAAGATAAAAGAAGAACACTATGTTACTGTGAAAGAACCTGGAAGCATCTATGTACACCACATCACACCAGATAATGGAACTGCTCGCTGCATAGCAGAAGGGTTGATAAATATTATTACAGACTCAAGCGGCACAGATACTATCAAAGCTTTACTGTGTGATGGTACTCCTGTAAATACAGGAAAACTTGGTGGAACCATAAAACTGGTTGAAATTCATCTTAACAGACCAATGCAGTGATTGGTGTGCCTCTTGCATTTGAATGAGCTGCCTTTTATGCACGTCTACAAAGCCATTGATGGTAAAACAACAGGTCCAAATACTTTTGTGGGTTCAAATGGGAATAAACTGAAAACAGATTTAACAAAATTGGAGGTAGTCAAATACTCTCGCGTAAAGGGAAACATTAAAGAAATTCGAGCAAATGTTGTGAAGGAGCTAAGCAGTGATCAAAGATATTTCTGATATGTGTCTGGCAATGCAAACTGGAGACACTTCTCAAGCTCGGTCCACTCGATCCCCAGGTACCCTTCACCATGCTCGCTGGCTAACTTTAGCCAACAGGGTCTTTCGATTATATATCTCAACGCCAAATCCCGATAAAAACCTTCAAGATATAGTCAAGATTATTATGCAGTTCTATGCTCCAGGGTGGCTTTGGATAAAATCTCATCCTAATGCAACTGATGGTGCATATAACTTTTGGCATTTGATGTGCTTGCTTCGAAATTTAGATGAACAACATAGATCAATCATAGAACCAGTATTAAAGAAAAACGCCTACTTTGCCAACCCAGAAAATATACTCATATCAATGATAACTGACAAGAGACTAGAAATTAGGGAGCAAGCTATTCAGAAAATCATCCTTTCAAGAACAGGACTTTGAGTTGCCTCGAACCCTCAATTTCCAAACTACTGACTACACCGAGATGATCGATTGGCAAAAAGAGATCATTACTCCTCCACCGCTGCTAAACAATTTAGCGACGATGAGCTACTACAGGCTCGATGTAAGCCACTGGAGATAGCTTCTTTTCCATGCCACAGTCAAAGTGTGGAAAGGGCAGTGAACCTAGTAACAAAGGCATGTCAGGAAAGAATAGGATATGACAACCGGTGATAAGGAACAATAAAAAGGTGAATTGAATTTTAGCACATTTATTATGCCTCTAATTGTATCTTCTGAATATATTGTTAGGGTGTGTCAATTTTAGGGAGCAAAGTGAAATCTTTAGATTTTCAAAGACTAATAGTGACCAAATGATGCATTTTTATGTGCTAAATCGAAATATGGCTTTAAAATCCAGATTTGACCACTCCTAGCTACTTATATTTGAAGTTGAAATTTACGAAAAATCAGCAATTTTTGCAAGTATTTTTTTATTGTATATAACTACATTTTACATACATCACATACAATTAAAGACATTTTTATTGTATTTCAATATTAAAACTTAGAAATATAGATAGGTTTCTTGAACTTTGCCAAAGATGCCATGTCTGCCTTGCTCTTGTTCCTGGACATGAGCTCGCTACTGGCTACCTGGCCACTGATGTACGCCTCCCTCCTCTCTTGTGAGTAAACATGTTGTGCTGCTTCAGTTGTCATCCTTACACACCTCTCTACTGACTGTCTGTGTGAGAGCCATGCAGGAACTTCCATTCGTCTATCCAGAAACTCCTTGATTGCAGCAGTGGTGAGGGAGCAGGTCAGAGGAGGCTCAGTCACGCCAGAGTTCCAGTCAATAAGTTCCGAGAGTTTGGTGGCATCTGAGATGGTGTCAGGAGTCTTCCTGGGTCTGACAATGTAGTCTCCTACCTGTGTGTCCTCATCTCCTTCACCTCTGATTTCCAGTATCCTCTTCACTGCCTCCCTCCTCTCCTCCTCCACCTCACTGCACAGCATGGCCTGGAGCACAGCCTCAGAATGTGCATACCAGGCTGATCTATTCACTGTAGGCATCACTATTCCTATCACCTCCTTCTTCTGACTTCTGAGCAGCTCCAGCTGGTACAGTACGTGCCTTGGACCCTCCACCCAGCTGTGATTTAACTTGATGTTGAACTAGTTTGGCATGTAGACTCCCACTATGAATTCCACAATTATCCTCAGATTCTTCAGGTTCCTACCCTTCAACCCATGTTTGGAAATCCACAATCTGCAGAACCTTAGAGCCGTGGTGACCCACCTACTGTGACAGACTGGCCCAATCTCCAGGAGAGCTAGACTCTGAGGTACCTCTCCCGATCTGATGGCAATGATGATTCTGTAGCCATATGATTGGTCTGTGCTGAGGTCCTTGATTACCGCCTGACTGAGATGGGGTAGAGGAGGACCAAGAGTGATCCTCGTGAAGTTTGGGTTGATCTCCAGCTCAGTAGCAGTGTCTAACATCTTCCCTAGGGGCCCAGACCACTTGTTGTTGCTCAATGTCTTGCCATCCAGTGCAGTCACCAGGTGTCTGAGACTCAGCTCCCCAGTGTGCAAGTCACAGACAATCCACACCAACTTCTTGCTAAGCTTGGCCTCCACATAATGCATTACTCCTCCCTCCCAGCCAGTATTCACATTAGTACTGACACCTCCTATGGCCAAAAGGGTCTGGTCTGCTCCTCTCTCTCTAAGCCAGTTCACCAGATGATCAGCAATGACCTCAGCATGACTTCTCTCCTCTGCAGCTTCCTCTGGTACAAAATGCCACAAATATTTCCCACCTGGTTCATTGCACACTGTGTAGCGTTCTTCCTTAATGAGGCCAGGAAACTGCATGTCACTGCCCTCAGCTTCCATTATCACTTTGGTGTCATCTCTTTTACCATCAAAGAAGATACAGGTGATGCCATTTTCCCTAATCTCCTCATCAAACTTCTTGACCAGCTCCTTAGTCAGTCTCTCCTGAGCCCTCATCACCTTGTTGTGGTCAATCACCAGTGCTGTGTCAAACTCTGTGATAAGACCAGCATCAATCGAGGCAGCAGTGGCAATCTCTGCAGTCTCTCTCAGCCCAGTGTGATGTCTCAAGCTAGCCAGAGCTATGTTGGTGATATCTTCAGTGTTGTATTTCTTCGTCTTAGCCACAGACAAGGAAGAAGTTGTCGCAACCTCTGGTATGAAGTCTTCGTCCTCCTCTCTCCTCCCTGCCTCCTCCAGTATATCTCCAGTCTCCTCCAACTCCATCTCCAGCAGTGACTCCTCCCTCAACTCCTCTTCTTTCTTGGCTGACTCCTCTGCCTTCTTCCTCCTCTTCTTTCTTGGCTGACTCCTCTGCCTTCTTCCTCCTCTTCTCCTCGGCCTTCCTTCTCTGCTCCTGTCTCTGCAGCACTGCTTCCTGTCTCTTGGTCTCAGGGTGATCAGCTAGACCCATCTGGTGTGCCCCCACACTGCCCATCTTTTCTCTCTGACCTTTAATGAAGGCAAGCTCCTGCACTGGTATCTTCTGCTCGCTCCTGCGGCTGCAGTCAATGTGAACCTCACTGTCGCAGACAGGGTTGCACCCAAGCTCACTGCAGCTCCTGATCACACAGTGACAGGTCAGGATGTCCACCAATTTGTCCAGTTTCATCATGAACATATCTTTGACCTCTAGCTTCACATTGCCAATGGACACCTTCACTGCCTCATCCCACAGTGCCTTCACTTTAGCCCTGATCCTGACCTCAGTGTTGATTACAGGTCCTGTGAATAGAGCGTTGGCCTTTCTCCACTGAGCCAGTAGCCCTGGAATTCCTCCTGTCTTCCTCTCATCTCTCTCCTCAACAAACCATACCTCAGCAGATCTCTGGCTGTGGGCAGTTCAGCAGGGGGAAGTTCCCTCCCAGTCTCCACCAAATGACTTAGGTGACAACTTGATTTGCTTCGGGTTCTGATTTCTTTCTGACTCATCCTGTGAACCTGTGAACAAAAGAAATGTCATTGAAATTTGGATAGACCTACTGATTATGATTACATAAAATCAAGTTAATTGAAATTCTTAATATCTTCCTATAAGCTCAGATAAAAGGTTGTGTCGTTATAGGTACAAGACTTAATTATTCAAAGTAATGACAATTTTATATATCTATCATATCAAAATATACAGAAAGTTTGGGTCACACATAACATTTCGAATAATTTGAATTACACAATATTTAAATTACGAAGTAATCAAAATTGTCAAAAAGGAGGGAAAACACATGCATTCACAATCGAAACTCTAGCATTTGTGACTATGTGACCATACTGCACACCAAAAATAACCAAAGTTGACCACACATATCAATGGCACATTGATATACGATGCTACAGTCATATTTAGGTTATATTTCAAACCTTCATAGTCAAATATAAGTAGGTAAATGGCTTTTTTAAACAACACTAAAGATATTTCTAAGTTTGCTAGATAATATGACATCATTTGAGCATTAGTAGTTTTTGAATTGTTGACTTTACTAAAATTGACACACCCTAATATATTGTTGTACTTAATTAATTTCCCTAATACTGTACATTATTAAATAAAATATTATACGTTAATAAAGATTTATGTCATCAAAAAACCTGAATATAGAGTAAGTCTCGTATAAATGGAATATTCTTCAATATAGGTCAAAAAGTGGAAACTTGTGCCAGGGGTAGGAGGCTTTAAACAGCGAAAATAATTTATGAGGGGGTTCCTGTGTTCCATTCAAACCCCTCACAATATGTACCTTTTCAATATAAAATTTCGACTCGGCCTAATATTATATATATATATAATATATATATATATATATATATATATATATATGTCTGTATATTTGGGGACCGTAGTTTTTATTTATTAATTTATTATTAGTTTAGGTGTAAAGTTTCCTCGGAGCAGGGTTAGTTGGTCCCCTTGAGTGGCGTTAGATGCTAAAATAAGTGTATTAATTTGGGTTGGAAGTGGCAGTTCAGTCAAAGGTTAAGCAATTCTTTTTGGTCTTGCGTTAAGCTGAATTGCGATAAATTTATAAATGAGTCTTCGCTTTGTGGCAGCTTCATTTTTCCCCTGTAAGGATACTTAATTTTCTGGTGATCCCTGCCTTGACGCTATTTTCATGTTGTTCGTACAGTTGTTTTAAACCTTCGATGACCCGTTTTCTTAGATCGTTACTGATTTGAGATTCTCTCAGTTGATTTTCAAGTGCATCAGACTAAATGAAGAGCGTGCTAAGTCTAAACATTATATTGTTAGCGATCGGCCAACTAGACAACTAGTAGGTTAAAAAAAAGTTTTGCATAAAAGCCTTGTTGAACCAAAAAATGTTTATCTACCACCTTTGTATATAAAGTTAGGACTGATGAAAAATTTTGTGAAAGGTATGGATCGAAACAGCACAGAAAAGAAAAATTCCCCAAAATTATCGAAGCGAAAATAAAAGAAGGAATATTTGTGGAACCCCAAATATGAGAATTGATGAATGATGATGAATTCGATGCAGTTTTAGAAGGAAAAGAAAAAATGCTTGGGAATGTTTTAAATCCGTCGCGACCAATTTTTTAGGTAACAACAAAACACTAAACTACAAAGATTTAGCTAAAAGAATGCTGGTAGCATACCATGAAGTGGGGTGTAGCATGTCCTTAAAGATTCACTTCCTCCACTCCCATTTAGACTTCTTTCCTGAGAATTTGGGAGCTGTGAGTGATGAGCATGGCGAGCGCTTCCATCAGGATTTTTTAACCCCTTCAGACGTGGCATCTAATATTTTGGACAAAATGAACATCAAAAAGTATAAGATTTATTGTTATTGAAAACCAAATATTTTAGTTACTAGTCACTTACTTTACACGCAATTTGGCTACCTTTTCCCAGAACTAAACTAAACCTATATTAAACTTACAGAAATATTTGTAGAAAAGTTGCATTTTACTACAGTTTATATTATTGTGATTTATTATTATTATTATTATTATTATTATTATTATTATTATTATTTTCACTTTGACTGAAGGGGTTAAAATTGGAAAAACGGTACCAGGGCAGATGGAACCCTAATATGTGAGCTGATTACTATTGGTCATTGTTAAGAGAAGCTCCTCGTCCTCGTACATCATACAAGCGAAAATATTCCGCTAAATCATTTCAGTAGCTTTCTATTTGTTTATTTAGCTGTATTTGTATAACAAAATAAATTGTTTATACTTGAATAAAACTGCATTTTTCTCAAAACGTCTATGGGCTAGAAAAATTCTGAAAACAGATTCAAACTTAGCGTGAAAAATTCACTTAGGATGAGTTATGTTTATGCAGGAACCAGAAAAAAGTTTAGTTTTGTTGATCAGTGTAATCATTGACGTAAATGAAATGTTCATTCCTGTTTAATGACGTAATTTTGTATATACATAAAATACTGTCTTTTGTGAAGCCCAGATCTGAGGCCGGGGTTCGATACCGAATTGCAGTAGTTAATAATACTGTAATTATAATAGAAATGTTTATTAATTATCTTTTAAATGTCCACTACCTTCAAATGGAAATTTCCTTTCAAATTAACATACTATATCTCTCAAACTCTCCCATATATATATATATGTATATATATATTAGGGAGGGGGTCGAAAAATTTTGTATTCTTCTTCTACACACTGCTCGGAGTTTCCTTTGGGCCCCTAAACAACATACTGTAATTACACCGCTATGCGCCCCCCCCCTACCCGTTGCATATGCCCCCCCCCTTTTTAAATTGAAATGAACTTGAAACCAATTCTTTGAATAAAAAAACCCTGATAAATGACAAAGATTAAAGTAAATAATGATATAAGTAAAGTTAAAGTAAATAATGATATAAGTAAAGTTAAAGTAAGTTATATATACTCACACATATATTATATATATATATTATATATATATATATATATATATATACACATTCAACTGCAAGGAACACGCAGTATAAATAACGTAAAGAACGACGCTTGTATAGGAGATATTTCGTTCTCTCTCTCTCGTCTTGCGCGGAATATCTCCTTACAAGCGTCGTTCTTTACGATATATATATCTATATATATATATATATATATATATATATATATATATATATTATATATATACAGGGTGTTTGAAAACTTTCTGTACAAATTGTAATGGGGGATAGGCAACACCAAGACAAACCCTTTTCGTCTATAAGTGTATGTCCGCTGACGTCACCATTCGGCGCGAGAGGGCGCCGCTGCAATTGGCTAAAAGGTGAAGGGCTAGACTCGAGCTTGCCGCGGGCATTCTTAAATCGGACGTAGTACGCGTAACATGGAGCGCTTCACGACTGCTGAGATGGCTGACATGCATATGGTGTATGGGGCTGCCAATGGAAACGGAAGAGCTGCTGTGAGGTTGTACCGACAGCGCTTCCCAAACAGACGTGTGCCAAACCACCAAACGTTTGCGCATTTGCATCGGCGACTGCGAGAAACTGGAACATTCCATGCAAACATGCATGACACTGGTCGGGAGAGAAACGTGCGCACTCCTGACATGGAAGAAGAAATCCTACGGCGATTTGAGGACAATCCAAGCGCAAGCACGCGAGGTGTTGCACGTATCCTCGGGTGAACCACGACCTGGTCTGGAGAGTGTTGCACGAGCAGCAGTTACATCCGTTTCATCGTTAGAGAGTCCAGGCATTACAATCTCGGGATTACCCTCTTCGTGTGGAATTCGCACGCTGGTTTCTGCAGCAGACAGCGGTGCAGCCTAATTTTCCGGCTTATGTGCTGTTCTCAGATGAGGCCTGTTTCACACGTGAGGGTGTGTTTAACATGCACAATTCTCACGTGTGGGCGCACGCAAATCCACATGCTACACGGGTGCATGCTCATCAAGAACGGTTCGCTGTCAATGTTTGGGCGGGTATCGTCCATGGCAAGTTGATTGGGCCGTACCTGCTGCCTGCCCGATTCGACGGGCGGGTTTATCGGATATTTCTTGAAGAAACGTTGCCGGAACTGCTGGAAGATGTTCCCGTGGCTATTCGTAGACGAATGTGGTTTCAACACGTCCGATTTAAGAATGCCTGCGGCAAGCGCGAGTCTAGCCCACTTCACCTTTTAGCCAATTGCAGCGGCGCCCTCTCGCGCCGAATGGTGACGTCAGCGGACATACACTTATAGACGAAAAGGGTTTGTCTTGGTGTTGCCTATCCCCCATTACAATTTGTACAGAAAGTTCTCAAACACCTGTATATATATATATATATATATATATATATATATATATATATATATATATATATATATATATATATATATATATATATATATATCCTATTTTCTGTTCCTCTTTGATAATGTGAATATATCACGAAAGCGCTCGGACTTTGTGTTTCCTTTTCCCTGTGGCTGTTTGCTTATTAATAAGATCACGTGTTATTTTGTGATTTTAGTGCATATATATTATATATATATATATATATATATATATATATATATATATAATATATATATATATATATATATGTTAAACACAGACCGTGCATGGAACAAGAACTCTTCATGGAAAATTAAATCCACTATAGTCCGAATAAGTAATGGTAAATGACAAATACCATAGTTTTTCTTTTTCATGATGCTAGCCCGACGTGGGCAACGGGTCTCTCGCAAAGAGGTCCCATAAATATAGCTTCCCTCACCAGCTATCTGCAAAGCAGACAGGATCCAGCTTTGGGACATGGATCTAGGGTTTAAAGCAAGCCTAGTCCCACTACATTCAGAACCTCTATATAAGTAAAAGACTCGTTGCATTCACGTCGGATTGAATAAATCAAAGAAAAAAGGGTAACTATTGTATTTTCAGCCAAAAAAAAAACAAAACTTAAACCTCAACCGGGACATTGAGCGTCCACTTTTCAAGGCACGTAACACGTCCGTTTAATATACACAAACTCAGAATGGTCCCCTGAGAAACTTATATGTTAAACACAGACCGTGCATGGAACAAGGAACTCTTCTGGGAAAATTAAATCCACTATAGTCCGAATAAGTAATGGTAAATGACAAATACCATAGTTTTTCTTTTTCATGATGCTAGCCCGACGTGGGCAACGGGTCTCTCGCAAAGAGATCCCATAAATATAGCTTCCCTCACTAGCTATCTGCAAAGCAGACAGGATCCAGCTTTGGGACATGGATCTAGGGTTTAAAGCAAGCCTAGTCCCACTACATTCAGAACCTCTATATAAGTAAAAGACTCGTTGCATTCACGTCGGATTGAATAAATCAAAGAAAAAAGGGTAACTATTGTATTTTCAGCCAAAAAAAACAAAACTTAAACCTCAACCGGGACATTGAGCGTCCACTTTTCAAGGCACGTAACACGTCCCCATGTCCCAAAGCTGGATCCTGTCTGCTTTGCAGATAGCTGGTGAGGGAAGCTATATTTATGGGACCTCTTTGCGAGAGACCCGTTGCCCACGTCGGGCTAGCATCATGAAAAAGAAAAACTATGGTATTTGTCATTTACCATTACTTATTCGGACTATAGTGGATTTAATTTTCCATGAAGAGTTCCTTGTTCCATGCACGGTCTGTGTTTAACATATAAGTTTCTCAGGGGACCATTCTGAGTTTGTGTATATATATATATATATATATATATATATATATATATATATATATATATATATATATACACATTTTAACTGCAAACACGCAGTATAATTAATGTAAAGAACGACGCTTGTATAGGAGAATATTCCGCGCAAGATGAGGAGAGAGAACGAAACAAATGAAAAATGAGGTTACCTCATTTTTTCATTTGTTTCGTTCTTTCTCCTCATCTTGCGCGGGATATTCTCCTATACAAGCGTCGTTCTTTACATTAATTATACTGCGTGTTTGCAGTTAAAATGTATATAATGTTACGGCATGCGGGAGGTGCCCCCTTGGGGCATTGGTTTCTGCGCGTATGTAGAGGAATTACGGCATTTGTTCGAGTGAGGTCCGTGGTGTAATGGTTATCATATCTGACCGGCAATCGGAAGATCCCGGGTTCGATTCCCGGGTGGTTACCTCATTTTTTCATTTGTTTCGTTCTCTCTCCTCATCTTGCGCGGAATATTCTCCTATACAAGCGTCGTTCTTTATGTTGATATATATATCAACACATATATATATATATATATATATATATATATATATATATATATATATATATATACTGTATATATATTAGGGCATTCTGCGGCTATAGGGGTGATGTACAAAGTTTGGAATTCAATACCACACACATGTTTAATGAAGTCCATTTATTAACTGAACAACACAAACAAATGTTTTTTCAATTTGAGTAATATTTACTGGTCCCCCAAGAGCCTCCTTCAAGTCTTATTGGGGAGATTATGGAATCAGCTGAACAAAAAATGTACTTCCGTAACTACATCCAAAACAATTAACAGAAACCTTAGTCTTTTCAACACATTAAGAAAACAATTAAAAATTTACCAACATATCCATAGGGATCATATGTAATGGGACTTCTTTGCACTGGGCATGGTCTTCCGATGATGCTCCATCACTTGGAATGCCAATTCTTTCTCGTCTTCGCGCTGGGTGATCGAGCTGTTGAAGTCAGTTGCGAGCTTCACCGCTCGCTCAGCGCAGTCATTGACGACCCGAATGGCCCTAACTCTCTCCTTCATCGCCACCAGGTCCTCCAGGTAGTGGGGAACTTTGAGTCCCATGCATTTGAAGAAGTTAGCAGTCCGTTTAGTCACGAAGTCTGGGAGAGTGAGCAGATACGGCGATTTCATGCACTTGACTCGAATTTTCTTAGCCTCTTCTTGCGCGCAGGGACCTCATGGAGATTTTTAAGCATGTGCTTCTTTTCCAAATTGTCTACCTTATCCGAGAAAAAGGCGAGACCAGCAAGGTCTTCACTGAGGTACCAGAGGTTGTTCTGAGCCTTGGCTATCGCAATGGTTGCAACTGCCTCGTCTTTGGTCTTGTATCCTTCAAGCTGTCGGAGGAGCTCGATGTCGTTTCGAGGAGCATCGACGCCACTGGGTGCCTCAAACCACGCTCGAAGGTAAATCGTAGTGGAGAATACGTTGATGCGTCGCAGCGCCTTCTCTTCCGACGGCGTTAGGGAAAACTGCCTCCGAAACAAGAAGATCTTGAAGGAATAAATTCCTTTTGCCATCCACCTAGCTCGGTGGAATGCTCCGGGATAGCGGAAGAGACTCTTCTTCTGCTTCCTTGGAGGGACGGTTGCCCCAAGAAGAGAAGCGCCAGCTCCATGTATTCTTGGTAATCATCCCGGTCCTGCTTCTGACTAAGTCTGGCACTGATGAATTCAACAACACTGTTCCGGTTATCAGAGACAAAAGTCTGCAAGGGGTCAGGGTCTTGCGGGTCATCTTCAAAGGGATGGTAGCTGCCCTGGTCAATGAAGCTCCAGTAATCCCTGAAGCGAGCAAACAAAGGAATGTTCGGGCCAGAGGAAGAAAAGAACTTGTCGAAGACTGCTGTGACCACCAACTCGTGAGTGTGGTGGCGGCAAGCGAAGAAGACGAGTGGACGCTGCAAGCCTTCTTCAATTGTGACACATGCTCCTGTGTGGAGACCTGTATTTGCCGCCGTTGTGTCACAACATATTCCTGCAATGAATGGTTTCACCTTCGGCCAATTGTCCAGCACGGTGAGTATGGCATCTCCCATTGCTCTTCCGGTTCCTGATGCAATTCTTGGAATGGCCAGCAGCTTTTCGAAGCCTTCTCCTGATACAACGATGGGTAAGCGATCCGACTTACGACCTCGTTCGTCGGGAAGGATCTTCCCATCGAAGTGGAGAATGCACGGCTTCTTGGGGTCAAAGTTGGTCTTAATGTCCTCGGCAATTCTGTGTCGTATTTTGGTTCTGGCACCGTGAATGGAGGTCGCTGAGAGCGTCAATTCTCGCACATTCACCCCAGCTGCTGACAGGGCAGGAGCGACGATGTGTATGGCTTTTTGCACGATTGTATTTGTCCGGTCAAGGGCCGCGACGAACTGGGGGTCATTGATAACCCGACGAGGGTCCATCATCATGGCTTTTGGCTGAGAGCCACATTGGCGGAGGCGGTGGCTGACCTGAGTGAATTCCTCTCCCGAAGACTCGGTGGAGCTGGACGAGCTGCCAGTCAATTCTGCATCTGCCTCTGCATGCTCCGGCTCCCGTATTCGTTTCATTTCCTCCTTAGACTTGTGTCGTCGTCGCTCTTCGTTCTCCTGCTTCATTGCCTTGGCCTTGGGTGCTTTGGCAAATGCAACGTCTTCTGGGCCAATGACCATCTTTCTCATTGTCCGTTGGTCTTTAAGGAAGTCGCAGTCCTCTTTATTTGTCTTCGAAGATCCAGCTTCAGAGTGAGCAACATCAAACAAGGTCTCCATGTCCAACAAGAACTGTTGTTCATGAGCTCGCTGTGTTTCCGTTCGTCGATCCTTGTGATTAGACAACTTCACGTACCTCTCGTGAAGCTTTTTGAGCTTGGCAACAATGTATGGCTTGCAGAGCTGGGCAGTATTTAAATACATTTGTATTTAAATACGTATTTAAATACATTTGTGTATTTAGAACTGTATTTATAAATACATTGTTTTCATGTATTTAAATATAGTATTTAAATACTTTAATGAGTATTTAAATACAATGTATTTAAATACTCAAAATATAAAAATGTAAATACTTTTACTGGTTTAATACACGTTCTGTACTAGCACAGTACGACGCGTCGACAGTGTAGTACAGCATGGTTCATGTTTCAACGTGTCAGTTCAATCAGTTGTGTGCCACTCTTAGTTGAAAGCGGTTGATTTCTTTATCGTGTGTGTGTCATGGCTTAGTGAATTAGTGAATGCATATGTTAAAATTTGTATGTATGTAAAATGTATTTACAAATGTATTTAAATACAATTGATGTATTTTGTATTTAGTATCTAAATACATTCGTAAAATGTATTTAGTATTTAGTATTTAAATACATTTCTCCCATGTATTTAGTATTTAGTATTTAAATACATTCAATGTATTTATTGCCCAGCTCTGATGGCTTGTGGGATGTCTTCAACGATGCTTTTGTCCACACCTCCATGAGTTCTTCGGCCACATCACTACATGCTCTTGGAAGGCTTTGCTTCGTGACTCGTTGGATGAAAAACAGACGCTTTCCAACTTCACCCATGGTGGGAAGCTGTCTCATGGAAGAGAAATCCTCCTCCCTGAGGTGCCCGAGAAGCCACAAACTCACTTGCTTGCGTGTTGTTGCCATCTGTGAAACAAATAAGACTCATTAGTAGTGGTACGACACGTCAGACTGATAACACAGTTTGTAGGCAGGCAGCAGATGCCCACCTAGTGGGGATGGGTTGATGAACAGAAAGTGGTGTGTGTGTGTGTGTGTGTGTTTGGGGACGAGTACAAATGGATCCAGTTTAGCATATATGCGTTGCTGGATTTCGAACTTCGTGTTTTCGGAATGCCCTAATATATATATATAAAATATATTATATATATATATATATTATATATATATATATATATACAGTATATATATATATATATATAATATATATATATATATATAAATAATAAGAAATCTTTCTCCGTATATTACTTAAAGAATCAATTGAAGCATACTAAAATCAAAATAGTCACCTTAAGAAATTTAATTGAAGCATATTAAACCAAAATATTCACTTTAAGAAATTTAAAATCGTAAATTACTGACACCACTGGCCTTTCCATTGGAACACAGGTAGCTTTTTTCTCGACTCCAGTACATTCAAAATAAATTTATGTCTGTTTTCGTAACCAATTCTATCTTGTGATGCTTCTGTTACCACATTTACAGCATGTTCTACTCCCTGGCTGTGACAGGGAAAAGGAATAAGCTGAAGTGGTTCATTTCGAACATTAAGATCATCATTTGTCAAATTCTGTAAAATAGGTGGAGGGGTGATGGTTTCGTTGTCCCAGTCGATCATGTTAGGATAATCGTCTGCTTCAAAGTTCAGTGTTTTTGGCAGCTCAAAATTTCTCGCATTGGTGCTCCTAGTTCTTGCTCGAATGATGTGCTGAAGAGCCAGCTCTCTGACCTCTCTTCTTGTGTCTGTTATCATTGAGAGTAAGATATTCTCTGGGTGGGCAAAATAGGCGTTATTTCTGAGGACACGCTCCATAATCATCCGATGCTTTTTATCTAAGCCTTTAAGCAAGTGCATGATATATCAAAAATTAGATGCTCCCTCATTTGCCTTTGGATGAGACTTTATCCAAAACCAGCCTGGAGCGTAAACCAGCATTATAATTTTTACTAGGTCTTGGATGTTTTTCTCTGGATTCCGTGTAGAGACATATAAGCGCAGGATCCTGTTTGCTCGTGTTAGCCATCTTGCATGATGGAGGGCACCTGGGGATCTGGTGGCTAACGCTTGTGAGATGCGTCCAGATTGTATGCTAATGCACATTTCATACATATATTTTTGGTCACTGCTGAAACTTTTAACAATATCGGCCGAAACTTCTTTAATGTTGCCCTCTACAGGGGTATAATCAACTATATCCAGTTTGGTCAAATCCTCTCGGAGTTTATTTCCAAGAGAATCTTTGAAGGTGTTTGGTCCCGAAGTTTTTCCATCAAATTGCTTCAAATACGTGCCTGAAGGGCAGTTCGTTTGCATGCAAAAGGTAAATCAGCCATTGCACCGGCCTGTCCAGATATAATTCAATTAATTTTAGCACTCCGCCTATCCTGCCAGTGTTCACTGGGGTGCCATCGCATAGCAAAGCTTTGAGGGATTCTTTGCTATTAGAATCAACTATAAAAGTTATTATTTCATCTGCAATACAACAAGCAGGTCCGTTATCTGGAGCTATATGATCCATGTAAACATCACCAGGTTCTTTGACTATTACATAATGTTCTTCGTACTCCATTCCCTTCTTTGTCTTAGTTTGATCTTTTCTACCATCAAATCCTATGCCTTCAATCTGTGTGTTCTCTGATTTCACTTTCATTATGTTCTTTTTACCCACACGTATTCTTTCTCTTTCCACTTTTTTCCTATCCAACATATTGGTTTCGTCTAATATTCCCATATCCTTCAAAGCTGCATTTACTATAGCTGCAGTAGTTCTGTAACTTACACGGTATCTATCTGCTGTTATTGTTAAGTTATAAATAATTCTGTTCTGATGGTTTTCTCTCAGCTCAAAATCCGGAACAAAGTCAATATCGTCGCTGTCATCATCAATTTCCATGCTCTCATCTTCCATAATATGTAACAGGTCCAGTTTGCTGGTTGAGGCGACATTCATATCTAGGCTTATCTTGGCTCTTCTTTCTAATCCTTTAACTCTATCGTGAGTCCTTTTTCTTGCGGAAGTCGTTACTCTGTCGATTGGTCCTATTTGGTTTTTTCTTTGTTTCTGCCCCACAAAAGACTCTAATTCAATCATTGGAACTCTAATATCACATCTGCAATCCGTTCGAGTGATTTTTTTATCGTAACAAGTACAAGTGCAAATATCAAACATTTCATCGAATGTCTCCACCTTCTACTGAAAACTGTTGTTTCTTTGTTTTAATGGTACTTTATTTAGCTTTGCTGCAGATTCTATCAATCGTTCAACTTTTATAGCTATTCCTTCAAATCCTATATGTGGAAAGGAAAACTTCTCCCAAATGGCTTCCACATCTTTAGTGACAATTCTGTAACATTCTTTTGCTGTTCTAGAACCTTTCGAAATCAGTTCTTCTCGTTTTCTTACCAATAAATAATGCCTAAATACGTCAGCCTTTGAAGGAGTCATTGAAGGTGGAAATTCTGCAGGGTGACCAAATGTTGAATTGTGCGTTTTGCTTCTTCTCGCCATGATTTCACTTATTTAGGCCTAGTAGCATTAATAACAAGAAACTAATTGTTAAATTCTAGCAATTGAATCATTCAATCTGAATTTAATATAACTCATTCGGAATTAAATCATAACTCATTCAATCATAAACAATCTGAAACTAAACAAAAAAACATGACAATAATTTATATAATTCATCTAATCTATCTCAATTAATCTATGTAATCTATTCAATCTATCTAAAACTCTATCTAAATAATCTATCCAAATTAATCTAATGTACTTAATAAGACTTAATATAATGCATGATTGTCACATTTGGGGTTTATATCTGTGGAGAGAGTTAAATGGGGGGATGCTATGGAAGGGGTAAGGGGGGGTCGCATATATTCATTTTTTTTACAAGATGTTGAGATCATCATTTCCAACTACGTGCATACTGTGGAATTGGAGAAACTCGATTTTTGATATGTTTCGACCCCCCTAAATTATATATATATATATATATATATATATATATATATATATATATATATATATGATGAATAAAACCACGAAGGAAAGGAAACATAGAATGGTGCTCAAGCGCTTTCGTCTAATGACATCCTCAGGAACACAGAAGTAAATAAAGAGTTCAAGATTATATATAGGTCACAAAATAAAATATATATACTGTATATATAATAAATATAGAAATAAAAATTGTGGGAGGAGCATACAGATTTATAAGGAAAACTACCAATTTTAATACTTTGTTTATGGAATCTTGTCTTAACAAGGCAAAACGAACCTTCTGTCGTGTAATTAATAACACTCGCACTTTCTCAAAGATTATTTTAGTACTTCCATTTTTCCCGGGCTTTTAAGGCATTGCTAATGTACTTAAACTTTTGGATATTAATGTAGTATTTTCATATAACAGTATTGTGAAAAATATCATAGTAAAAATTAGCTCTACCAATAATTCAGGCATTATCTATAAAATTGGTTGTAAACAATGTGATTCTTTTTACATAGGTCAGACGGGAAAGGATTTGCACACGCGTGTAAAACAGCATCAATATTCCGTTAGAATGGGACAGTCGTCCAGTGCCCTTTTTGTCCATTTGTCAGAGTTATCCCACTGTATTGATTGGAATAATGCTTCAGTTTTGTTTCACTCTAGCAACATTGTTAATAGAAATATTCTTGAGTCTGCTATTATCCAACTTACAAATAACTTTACTTTAACATGAGACAAGGTCTTTTTCAACTTGATCCTGTTGTTTGGAATTCGTTCAGAATGGATTTAGACAAGAAGGGCAGAGTGCTAAAACTTTGGTAGTTTTCCCTTATAAATATGTCTGCTCCTCTTACAATTTCTATTTTTCAATTTATTTTTATATTTTTTTATTTTTTGTGACCTATATATCATTCAGGCATTATCTATAAAATTGGTTGTAAACAATCCATTTGATCTTGTGTTGAATTCATTCAGAACGGATTTGGACAAGAACAACAAAGTGCTAAAATTGTTACTTTTCCTTACAAATTTGTATGCTCCTCCCACAATTTTTAGTTCTATATTATTTTATATATATATATATATATATATATATATATATATATATATATTTTATTTTTTTATTTTTTTTGTGACCTATATATAGTCTCGAACTCTTTATTTACTTCAGTGTTCCTGAGGATGTCATTAGACGAAAGCGCTTGAGAACCATTCTGTTTCCTTTCCTTCGTGGTTTTATTCATCATAAATATTTTTCACGTGTTACTTTCGTGAAAGTAACACGTGTGTCATAACTAGAGTTAGGATTGATAGGCACTAAAAAATCAATAATAGGTAGGCAAAAAGGCACTAAAGAAGCCCTAAAAAAGTCGCTTAAATAGGCACTAAAAGCTAAAAAAGGCACTTAATAGGCATTTCTATTTTCCCACTTTTCTTTTATTATTGTTGACTTACAGTAAACCCATTTGCAGTTCTGATGAATATCAGGATTTTTATTGTAAAAAATAAACTAAACATCTCAAAAACCATCAAACATTTTATTTGAATCAAAGTAAAATCCAAACATTTAAACTATCTTCTTACAAAAACTCAACTAAACTATAAATTGAAATGGCAATTGATGATTAAAAATTTTTCAAGGTTCTGTGGCTTAAATTGACATCGCCTGTCACTCAATACATTTTTATATCGAGAAAACGACCTTCCGACATCGCAAGACGTAATTGGTACGAACTTCAAAGATGCTAATTCGCTTGGCTCAAAGTCCAGAACCTCCTGACACTCTCCTTTGAACACTATTGAAACGTTCACGTTTGCCAACCAGGATTGCGTCTGAGAACATTTTCAAATTTTGCTACAACTTCTTTCCCTACGTTACCAGGAACCTGGCTCAGCTCCTTCCTTAAATTTTGAACTATTTCCACTGCTTCAACAAACGGCAGGCCTCTCTCCTCCAGCTTGGTTATGGTCTCTGGCACCCGTCCGAAATTGGCCATGATGTAGGCCAGGTCTCCTCGAAGGGTTAGACACGATAAGGCCTCCTTCGCTTCTCCTATCACGACTGCCTCATGCTCGTCTAAGTTTTCAACGACCTGCAACAAAAAACAGAATTAAGATGAAATGTGCTTTGCTGCTTTTGAAATGGCTGTAGAAGAATGTACTAATTAAACTGAATATGTTTCGTACCTTGGCAATTTCGCTGATATTTTCAGCATAATACATGGCAGCTTGAAGCCAGGAAGCCCATCGAGTCAAAACTGGCTGAGGTGGCAAGGGTGTTTCTGGAAGAGCTGCCTTGAAAGCGGCAATTCGTGAAGGTGCCTTGAGAAAGACCTTCTTCACTGACGATACAAGTGCATTTACGTTCCGAAAATGTCCCCGGATGTTTTCTGCCACCCGATGGAGAGCATGAGCCAGGCAAGTCACATGCTGAAAAACATTACTGAAAAACAAACTTAATTACTGCGCCATGCATTAAAATAAATCAAATTAACAACAAAGAAAAAGCTATTATTCTCTATTCATTATAAGAACCCAACTTAACTTAATAATTTCTTTAGATACCAATCTTTTTTTTTTTCAGAAACTACAGAAAACGACAATTTTTAGGGTAACTAAATTATAAATGCATTAGTCGAACGTCGAAGTTGGTTGTTCGATTAATTAAATTAATATTAAAATAATTTAAAACAATTTGTTTTTCACCACTCTTTACCAATTTATCTTTAGGATGCTATTAAATTCGGAAAAGCTCACATTATCACTCATTGTTGGAGCGTCAAATTACCTCGCATGCATTTGTTTACATCGAGTGGGTTTGTTATTTTGGATAGAGAATAAAAAATGTTGCAACGTACCTCTTTGGAACAAGGTTGGCAGAAAATAACTACCATCCGTAGTGAAGTTTGAGTCCTTGATCCACTGCCTGAACAGAACACTTTTGGCTGTCTTGTCCTTAGGCATTTTTTCTCACTTATAAAAAAAGCTGTAAGCACAAACATGAGATTTTATTTAGCAAAAGCACTTGAACAGACACCACCTTGCACGCACCAAACAAAATGATCGAGGCCGAACGCGTCACAATGACGTATTGTGATCTGATTGGCTGTATTTGGCTGACGTATTGTGATCTGATTGGCTGTGCTGGTTGCCTCAGGACTAGCCTCGGTTTTTCCATCCCCTGCCCTATTTAGGCCTACAAGTTTAAAAAAAATGCGAGTTATTTTGCTTTACTTAGTACAATAAAATTTAAAAAGGCATATATAGGCACGTATTTTAAAATTAGGCACTAACCATCAAAATAGGCGTTTATAGGCACTATAACATTTAATTATATACATCCCACAGTCCCGAAATGGATTTCTCTAAAAGAAGCCTATGAATCTATAAACGGGAATAAAAAAGGCAAAAAGGGCAAAATCCGGTCTCTAGTCATAACATGTGGGACGCACTTTCAGGATGGATTCAGGACCTAAAAACAATGAAAAAAGTTTATATAAACATATGCCCGAAATCGCTTTGTTTCCGAGTTACAGCCCGTTATGTTTTCCAGCAAGTATCCGCCTTACCTTTAAGGGAAGTGCTCAAAATGACCGTCTTGCGCTTGAATACACGCCTGAACACGCCTCGTCATAGACTGCCTGACGCGTTCAAACATTCCAGGTATTGCTCGGATTTTCTGGCATTCTTGTTCTACACGTTGGCGAAGCATTTCAACGTTGTCAATGGGTGTCACGTAAACGATGGATTTCAGATGACCCCACAGATAAAAATCGAGTGGATTCAGGTCCGAGGAGCGAGCAGACCACGCAATGGGTCCTCCACGGCCTATCCATTTATCAGGGAAATTGTCATCCAAATAGTCTCTGGCTACTCGACAAAAATGAGGCGGAGCGCCGTCATACATAAACCACATACGACGTCGGACACCAAGAGGAACTTCATCTAGTAAATCGCTTAAATCATTCCTTAAAAAATTGGAATAGGATTCTCCTGTTAATCTTCCGGGCAAAACAAAAGGACCGATTAAGTTGTCGGCAATAAGTCCTGTCCATACATTGATACTAAATTGTTGTTGGTGCCTTGACTGGATGATGGCATGCGGATCCTCTTCGGCCTAGTGATGAGTTGTGAAAATTGATCACGCCATTTCTTGTAAAGGCAGCCTCATCAGAAAACAACACGGAGGATAGAAAAGGAGGATCGCGAGCACATTGTTGAAGGAACCAAGTACAAAAAGCCTCTCGTGGTGGGAAATCAGCTTCAGTAAGGCCTTGTATTTTTTAATGTGATATGGGTAAAGCTGTTGTTCCCATAAAATTCTCCACACAGTTGGGTATCCTACACCTTCTGCTGCTGCTATCCTTCTGGTGCTGACACCAGGATGTTCCTCCACGCGATTCAGGACCCGCTCCTCCAACTCAACAGTTCTGGCGCTGATTAGTCTAACACCATCTGAAACTCGTTTGTTGAACGATCCTGTATCGCCAAGACGCTCGTTTATTTTCTGAAAGGTCTTCTTTTCTGGCAGACGGTGATTCGGAAACCTTTCCGCATACAGACGTCTTGCTGCGGCCGCATTACACTCGGCAAGTCCATATATGAGATGCATGTCTGCCATTTCTCTGTTTGAATAAGCCTCCATTCTCACTTTAAATGCACACTATCATTGAATAGCACAAAAACTTTTAAGTTTTTTTTTTTTCACTGGGCTGCACTTATTCATGGTAAGAAGTTACGAATACGAACAGTGAAACCCCGAGATGCACCTCTGACTGACTGATGGCTCTACACTCAACGATATTGAAACATGTCAAGGAGTGTACGAAACATTACAATCGGCAAGGCCATACATGAAATAAGTCTCGTACACACTCACATTGTCGGCAAGCAGTGTTTGTAAACAGTTTGCGGAAAGAATTGCTGGAACACAAAACGGGCTGTAACTCGGAAACAAAGTGATTTCGGCCATATGTTTATATAACCTTTTTTCATTGTTTTCAGGTCCCCATCCTGAAAGTGCGTCCCACATGTTATGAAACACCCTATATATATATATATATATATATATATATATATATATATATATATATATATATATATATATATATATATATATATATATGTTAACCCCTCCGTCTATGGCCTGGGTTGGTTCGAAGTCGACGGGGGTTCTGGTAAGGAGGCAGCAACGGATCTGTTACTTGCAGTAGTTTCTTCTATACTACTCTCCGAGTTCTTCTTTAGTGGCTCGGAGGATTCTGAGTGGCTTATTAAATTCTCTGAGGGTTCCCCCTGATTCTTCTTGTAGCGTATCGGGAGATTTTAATGACTAAGTTCTCTGAAGAGAGCACGGCTCGAAGGAGAAGATAAAGACTTTTTCTTACTATAATTTACTGCTAAAATGTTACAGGTAATGCTCAGCCTCGTAGTTTGAGTCAGAATAAACATGCAAGAAATTATCGGGGTTTATATACCCTGATTCTACTAACATCATCATTATTAAATGTTGAAGAGGCTGCATTATTTTTGCACAATATTTTAAAATAAAGTAAATCTTTTAGCTGTGGTAATGTTTAAACGAATAAACAAAATATTTGAAGATGAAGCCATATTTTTATCTTAAACCGCGTATTTTCAGATCTGAGGTTATCATGTGTCGTAACCATGAAGTTTGCATACAGGAATCGTTTATAAAATAAATGTAGAAATGTTAGTTTAAGATTTCTTGTTGTACATCTGTAAAGCGAGGTGTTTTGGTTTATAAACATTCATGAACGAATAAATCCGGAGTATTTCAGATTGTTTAACGCTGGTTCCAGCTTAATTCGGTTTCTGAGTGTGTAATCAGATAAGAGGACCGATTGTTTGACAGTCGCGGATAGATTTATGGCAGAAGTTCAAAGGGCAATTAAGCTTAAGAGTCCGCGTTCATTTCGAACCTTGTAAGGTGTCGGGTTTGTTTCTTCTTGGTTTCATCTGAGGAAAGCCCTCGAGCGAAAATTTGAAATTTTTGTTTTAAATTTTAAAATTTTAAATCTTGAATTTAAATTTTCAAATTGTAATTTAAAATTTCGTTAAGATAGGCGGGGCGTAGATTTTAACAAAGTTGAGATTAGAACCAATAGAAAGTCAGTAATTTAGCACGAATGACGTCATGTAATGAAATTGGTTTTGATAGGTCCTTTAGACCCCAAAGGGAGGAGTTTTTGGTAATTCTGAGGGAACTTTGAGAGTCAAAATCAGTTGTAGACGCTCCTCCGAAAGTTAATAGTGGCTCAATTTATTCGTCAAAGTAGTGGTGTAAGAAAAAATTTTAAAACTGAAATTATAAATTGTCACTAAATTGAAATTAAGAAATTGTTGTGCATGTTATTAGTCCACCGGGAAACTTGGGCATAAGAATTGTTTTGTTAGCGACTATACAAGAGAATTTAGTCAGAATACCCATTGGGCATGACTCGTCAATAATTTTGTGGATGAATCGAAAATTATGCGGGACTCGGTTTTGGGTGTTCTGGCCTGAAAATAAATCTGCGGGACTCGCGCAGAACTATTGGGAATAACTTCTAAATTTTGTAAGTAGAATACTTATTCAAATATTCTGGTCGATTTGACCACTTCAATTTCTCGTTAGCATAAGTTTTATTGTTACTAAAATTTATAAAAGCCCCTCTATATAAATTTCTTAAAATCCAGATAACTGTGAACTTTGTCTTTGAATTTAAAATTGGATTTTATTGTAAGTAAAATTGATAATCATCCATCAGCCTATTACTTTGAAGTTATGTATTAATTTTATGGAAATTGATAAAGTTACTTCAGAATAAATTTCTAAAGTCATGTACTGTTTCGAGTGACATTAAATAAACTTTATAAGAGGGAGCGTGTCGTTTCTCTGCAACCTTGCAATAGGCCTCTCTTGTTAGCTGAGGTAAATTGACATTTAAAGTAGGCTTCTGGGAAACCGAAGGAACTTACGTAAATCAATTTAAAGAGCCATCCGTCTGGATAGGTCGAGTCATCCTGAATGGAAAACACACGCGCGTAAGAAATAACTTGAGAAGTAAATTAACATACTTAAAAGGTGTCAGAAACTGTAAAAGAAATAAATGTTGTGCAGTACCTAAGAAAAAGAAAGGTACCCACGACACATGATCTGCCAAGTTAACTAAAAGTGGAAATTGAACTCTGCATCTTTACACTAAAATATGCATATGAGTAAAAATTAAAGGTTTAAGATTTACAATTAAATGCTTTGGCAAGACATGCCTTCATCTTTTATAACGAAGAGAGAATGTATACAATTTATGAACATTGCAAAAAGTTTCTCAGGATTCATTATTAAGGTAAATCTAAAATTTATTAAGAAATTTTAAAAAGAGCAAGTCACCAATTATTTGGCAAAGTAGAAAGCACATTAAAATTTATCCCAACGGAAAAATATAATAATAATAAAAAATAACAGTATCCCCGAGTATACATTCCTAAATGGCGACATAATGTCGGGTCGTACATGGAATACAATCCCAAGTACATCACTGAGTACGTCGTAATTTTGGTTTATTACAATTACGATTACCAATTAATTCACATTCGCTTATTATCGTTAATTATAGTTTTATTAAAGTACATTAATTACATTATATTAAATTATTATCGTTAATTAAAGTACATTAATTACATTATAAATTACTATCATTAATTACAGTTTCATTAAAGTACATTAATTACATTATATTAAAGTATTACAGTTAATTACAATTAAACAGTTAACTATAGCTTTATTTTGTTTTTACAGTGTTTCATATTTATAGACAATTAAGATGTTAGGAATATAACACAAAGTACATGGGCATATACAGTGTATATATATATATATATATATATATATATATATATATATAACATAACACATAATAATGTTTTATAAGTTCGAATCAGAGCGAGAGGAGATTTTACGTTTTCAGATGTCAATTTGTGCGATGAATTTAGTGATGTAGGTCACGTCCGCATCCGCATCCGCGGAACATCCGAACATTTTCTCGCATCCGCATCCGCCTCCGCATCCGCACTTTGGACTGCGGATGTCGTGCGGATGTGGACCGTTGAGATAAAACGTCATTAATAAGCGGAAATTATCAAATTCTACTATATTAATAGAACTAGTTCATTGTGCGCAAAAGTGATGCAAGCGACAAGACGAGAGGCTGTTCTTGTATGAAGTTACTCTCTTGCAACCTACTTAGATCCACGTTACAAAGCTAAGTTATTTTCACCTAGTACATTAGAACGAGTTAAATCATCACTTGGCAAAGCAGTTGAAGAGCTTCAATCTCTTGAATCTGTCGCTTCGCCACCCAACAAAAGAATAAAAGTTTCAGTGACAGAACCAACACCTTCAACAAGCAAATCTATCACAGAATCTGTCTCTCAGTTTCTTGAGTCAAGCAGCAATGACGAGACCTACGCGATGTCAAAAGATGTAATGAAAATGATCGAGAGCTATCACCAAGAAAAACGCCTGGCTGCATGTGACAATCCTATTAGTTGGTGGAAAAATACGCAGAATATCTATCCATACTTGAGTAAACTTGCAAGGAAACATTTAGCCTGTCCTCCAACAAACGTACCAAACGAGAGATTATTTAGCAGTGCTGGATTAATATATGATGAAAAGAGAAACAGACTGGCAGCAGAAAAGGCAGAAAAATTAATGTTCCTTAAGCATAACCTTCCTATAATTAAGTTTGAACATTAAACGATGAACATCTTAGTTTACTTTATTTTAATTACTCATTTATAAATATGCCTAATAAAACTTTAAACTTAATATAAATAGTTATCAAGCTAATTAAAGATCTCTTTCTATAAGGGTGGAGGTTGGGGAAAGAGGTCGGTGGGGTGCATTTGAGTTGGGTTCACGTCCCGCATCCTGGTAACACAATTATGGTTTCTAATTGTGGCTGAAACTCAACAAAATATAACGAATTTATTTGCAGACGAATTCACTAATTGATTTCTATATTAGTTAGATGCTTTATATTATTTTATATGTTCAGAGAAAGTACAGCAATTATTGTACAATTAATCAATTATACTACATTATAGCTACAGCTCTCTCTATATAATAACTTATTATATACGTTAAACACAACAAATCTCGAATATATCCTAAAAAATAACGAAAATGTAGACATCCGCATCCGCATCCGCATCCGCGGATGTTGAAATCAAACATCCTCATCCGCATCCGCATCCGCGGATGCGAAAAAAATGACATCCGCTACATCACTAGCGGTGATCATCGAATTGCGTACACTTGCATCATCATTTTCGAGTTTATTGCGAGAGGTGAACGCACTTAAAAGAAAAAGTAAAAAGAATACATGTGGACGTATTTACATGTACGTAACTATGTACGTAAGCATGATCATCAGGGGACATGTACGAATGCACAAAGTATTGTACACATATCGATACGTAACACAATAGGTTGTGTGCGTAATATAGACACGAGAAAACGTGGACTGATAGATTGGTAGGGCATCAGTAGACAATAGGTAGGAGAATGAATAAATAATAAAATTAATAAAGGATAACGGTCAAGACAAGATATGGACGTATGGATGAATATGGTCGAATAATAATATTTATACTACATAACACCAGACTGGACACAACATATAAATAATGACTTATAGAGAATGAAGTTTTTATTATTATTAAAGAATTTACCATACATTGAATACGGAAGATGTCCACATACTAAACACGTGATTCAGTGTTCAAGGTATGGAAAACGTGAAGGAAATTATTACTTTTATGACGTCATAGTTATTTACTTTGTACGTACCGTATAAGTCATTATTGGGATAAATTAAAGGAGACGAATTAGAGAGACACAGTTAAGGGACATTCGTTTCTCACAGCTAACTTCTAATGGCACAAACCTGAATACTGCTCAACCATAGAAGCAAAAAATCGAAATTCTGTCCAAACTCGCTCAAGCGATTTTGGTTTCTCATGTAAAAATGAACATTCAAACATAAAAACCATACGGTACAAACATAAGTACTGTATGAAGACAATGAATATAAGGATCCATATAAGGATTATATAGGAATTATTCATTGTTCATTTATACAGAGTCTGTCAAAAAACTAAGCCAATTTGAAATTTCTATAAAATGCACAATTTGATAGAGATTTCAAATATTTTTTTACACTAAATAAATAAAAGGCTCATAAATAATCTGTGATAATTTTATAACTTTATTTTAAATATTTTAGGAGTTATGCGGTTATTTCTACATGTTGCGAAAATTTCAGTTTTTCTAATTATGTAATATCTTCTTTTTTCTCTTTTTCAGAATTTGTTTAGATTTAAAATTTTTCGTGAATACCTCTAAATATGCCATTCTCACATGAAGATAAAATAATTATAAAGCATTATAGAGTTGATAAAGGTTATAGTGCAAGGAAATTACTTTCTGAATTCGATTATAAAGGATGGACTAGATCAGGTTTAGATTATTTATTGAGAACTATCGATGAAACAGGAAGCATTGAAAGGAAGGTTGGTAGTGGGCGACTAAAATCAGTTAGAGTAGATGAAAATATTCAGAAAGTGGAGGAACGTATCCTTAGTCAAGAGGATCGACCTGGTAGCCACATGACACCTAGTCAAATATCAAAAGAACTAGAAATATCAGAATCAAGCGTAAGAAGGATTATTAAATCTGATCTGCAATTTAAACCATTTAAAAGAGTGCATGGACAAAGATTGTCAGAAGTAAACTGTCAGAAAAGAGTTGAGAAATCCAAACGTATTTTACGTATAATAACTGAAGATAAACTTTCCAAGACATTTTTTACGGATGAAAAACGTTTTACGGTAGAGCCACCAAGAAACTCACAGAATGACCGGGTTTATTCTGATGTTGCGAGGAAAATGAAATCCAAGATGAAAGACTGTACGCAACAAGGAGTCACTTTTTCTTCTAGCGTCATGGTTTCTGTTGGAGTGTTCAAGTTGGGAAAACTTCAATATTTTTTATTGAGCCAGGAGTGAAAATTAATGCTCAATATTATTCAAATACCCTGCTTGAGAAAATGCTTCCAGAAATGAGAAACTTGGCTAGTCAAGGTTACTTTATTTTTCAACAAGATGGTGCAACATCACATACTGCCAAAACAACCATCGAATATTTGAAAAAGAATGTGCCTGAATTTCTGGAACCGAATAATTGGCCACCTAACAGCCCTGACCTAAACCCTGTAGACTACGGAATATGGGAAAACTTGGTAGAAAGAGTGTATAGGAACAGAATAAGGGATGTCAATCATTTGCGTGAGTTGATTATCGCAAAATGGGCAGAGCTCCCCCAAAAGCAAATAAATCGAGCAATAGACGAATTCATACCAAGATTAAAAAAAGTGATAGAAATGCAAGGGAATCATATTGAACAGTTCTTTTAATTTTATTAAACTAAAAATTATCTACAGTATATCGTAAAAAAATTTTTTTTCATGTTAAGTAGGAGAATCTCACTTTTTAGTTAATTATTAATAAAATTAACAATTCTGAAGATATCGTCATAAAAATTTAAAGGATAATAGGTGATTACCTATACTTTATTGTGTAAAAAATTCAACTTAATTAAATAAATGGTTTTGTTTTAATAAAGGTTTAAATTTGGCTTAGTTTTTTTTGACAGACCCTGTATATATATATATATATATATATATATATATATATATGTGTGTGGGGGATTGAACTCAGAATGGTCCCCTGAGGTTTTTTATGATACACATATAAAAATACAATAGTTACCCCTTTTTCTTTGATGTATTCACTCCATGTGAATGCACCGAGTCATTTGCTTATATTGAATTTCTAAATATAGGGGCTGGGCTGCTTTAAACCCTAGATCCTGTCCCAAAGCTGGATCCTATCTGCTTTGCAGATCGCTGGTCAGGGAAGCCATATTTTGCAGGCCTTTTTGCGAATGACTCGTTGCCCACGTCGGGCTAACATTATGAAAAGAAAAACTATACTGTAGTAATGTCGAATTAATAATTAAATGTTTTGGTTATAAGAATTTAATAATGTTTGTTTAATAAAGAAGATAATAATGTTAATAAGAAATGCAATTGTGGTTTGTACGAGTAATAAGAAATTAATAATGTTTGTTTTATAAAATGCTAGTTGGCAACACCCGAAATGGGTCTAGGGACGAGAGAGAAATGCCCTTCAGTTATCGGACGGGCGTTCTCGTAAGGCGTTTATTCTTAGGATGTTAGTGTTTATTTAGAATAATTAATTTCTTCTCTCTCTCTGGCTAAATGTTAAAGCTAATTCCCCCCTCGCATTACCCCGTTTATCTAAAAGTGTTTTCGGTATAAATAAAACTCAGTTAAAGAATAAATGAAGTATAATTTATACCCCGTCTCTGCGCATTGTTCAAATTCTTCACCGGCTCACGCTACCCGTTTTTATAAGGTATAGCGAAATAAAGTGTAGAGAATGATAAAAGATAAAGAAAAATTGAATAAAGTAGATAATAAATTGGGAATTAGAGGAATGGGAAACACTACATATTTTGGTGGCAAGCAGTGGCCCTATTACATTAAAATACGGGCATTCCCACGTCTTCTGTACGCGCCTTATGTTTCGGCTAAATTTCATGGCTAACCGTTTTATAGTATTATAAAATTGGTAGATATTCTATTTCGGTTATTTAAATAATAAAATATATTGTGTACCCCATTTGCAAGCAAATTCCAATTCCGAACTATATTTCAAGATGGCGCCCCTCTTTCGAAATTCTCTGCGTTCCTTCCGAAATTTCGCGGTCAAAATTTTCAGTCGATTTTTTTTATCTTCTCGTTGGAGTCAAACTGTTTCAACCGTTTCCACTAAAAAATTTTATTTTCATTGAATCAGACTGTTTCCACCTTTCGAGTCAGTTTGAGTCGAAATTTGTGAGTCGTTGTTTTTCTTCTCATGGAGTCAGACTCTGTTTCGTCCGCTCGTTTTCTTCAGTTGTGGAGAGAGACTTATGTAAAATTTGAAATTGCCGTCCGGTAACTCATTTCTGTTTTCTTTCCTTCAACTTTTATTAGTCGTTATACAGCCTGCCTATTTTGTGTTTAAAAAATGGTATTGTGTTTATGTTTTCGGCACTAGATATAATTGGGTTAGTAATAATAATACAATAATAAGTAATTCACTTAGATAACATGTTATGCAACTTTCATAAATCGAATGCCATAGTTGCGGGTGACTTCAACATCAATTTGCAATCTGAAGCAATCTCTCATAAATTTTTAAACTTAATGAATTCTTTCTATCTTAGTCATTCTATGACCAAACCCAGTCGAGTCTGCAGCTATGGCAATCGAATAACAGAATCTACGATTGCTAATATATTTGTAAATAGCAATACCCTCGTAAATTCTGGAATTATAACCACTGACATCAGTGATCATTTTCTTACTTACGTTATATTCAATAACATTGTTCAGGTTGCGGACAAAACAACTATTGATTACAGAATATTCTCAGAGGTTAACAAAAGAAAATTTATTGGGGCTGTAGAAAATACTCGACTGTGACGAACCTTTAAATGACCCAGATCATATGTTTCAGTTCTTCTATGACACCTTATTCCATATTTTTAATATTTGCTTTCCTTTAAGGAGAAAAACAGTTTCGCCCAAAAGTGTCGCAAGTCCATGGATCACTCCAGGAATTATCACTTCAATAAAGAACAGAGATAAATTATTCAAATTGCAATTACAGAGCAAAATTCCTAACATACAATATACTCAATACAGAAACAAATTAACTAAAATAATCAAAATTGCAAAATATAACTATTATAACAATCAATTTTCCAAACATAAAGGAGACATGAAAAACACTTGGACAACCATAAACAATCTTCTCGGAAAATAAATTAAGAAAAATTCAATAGAGAAATTAAATGTTGATAATAAAGAAATTACTGATGATACTGCTATTGCAGACTCTTTAAATGCACATTTTACTTCAATAGCGGATAAGTTTCACTGACAATTAATAAATAATGATCACTCACCTCTAGAATATATGCCACCCAGCCCACTAAATTCATTTTCTTTTGTTCCTGCTACCTCTACTGAGGTCCAGAATATTATTGGTAAATTAAAAAATACAAAAAATAACATTCATAGCATTTCTGTACCTATATTGAAACTTGTTAAAGATAAGATATCTGTAACTTTGGCTAAAATTATCAATCAAAGTATTTCCAAAGGAATATTCCCATCAATGCTAAAAACTGGTTGTATAACACCCCTTTTTAAAGGGGGTGATCCTACACTAGCAACAAATTACAGACCGGTGTGTTCATTATCTGTGTTCAGCAAAGTTTTTGAAAAAATTGTAAAAAGTAGAATGCAGCGATATTTAGAATCCTAAAATTTATTATCTCCAAATCAATATGGCTTCCGTAATAATAAAACAACGGAAATGGCTATTTTAAATCTTATGGAAAATGTAAATATATCTAAGGAGAACAAAGAAATAATGATATCAATATTTATGGATTTGAGTAAGGCGTTTGATGTAATAGACCATAATATTCTACTTAAATTATATTGTTACGGCTTTAGAGGAGCAATCAGTGATTGGTTTAAAAGTTATTTGTCCAATAGATATCATTTTGTATCAGTAAATAAGGTTTGCTCAACTAAATCACTTGTCAAACATGGTGTGCCACAGGGCTCAGTTCTGGGTCCACTGAACTTCATAATGTTTGCAGATGATACAACTGTCTCTTTTTTCTTGCAAAGATGTTAATACAGCTAAGAATATATTTCATTCGGAATTCATCAGTATAATGAAATGGTTGACCACCAATAAACTCTTCCTAAATACCAGTAAAACAAATTTCATGATTTTTACTAATAAAAGAAATGTATATTTTGATGGACTTAATGTTAATGAAATCGCCATAAAGGAGTGTACTGTAACAAAATTTCTTTGTGTAATGCTAGATAAGAATTTGCAATGGAGTGATCATGTAAATTATATCGCGAAGAAGATTTCAAGGAGCGTTGCTATAATGTTTAAATTTAGAAATGTAGTCCCTAAATAAGTTTTATTGACTCTTTATCATACTCTTGTTCTTCCTTATATAACATACTGCACCCTTGTTTGGGGAAACTCCGCTAACAAAGCATTAAATGGTATCTTTGTCATCCAAAAACGAGCAAAAAGGTTATTATCTGATGCTGATTTCATTGATCACTCCAGCGCATTATTTAAAGAGCTAAACCTACCAAAGCTCAACGATATAACCAAACTGGCACATTTTATTTTTATTTACAAGTGTAAGAACGAAATCATTAATTTGCAATGAGTAAATAGATATTTTGTAACTCATCAAGAAATCCACTCGTATCAGACCAGAAATAGATCAAAGCTTGTTATACCTCAATTTAGATTGTCTTCATCTCAAAAACTACCCATTTTCTTTGGATTGAAACTATGGAATGACTTGCATGCCGATATAAAAAATATTGTGAATGTAAATTTGCTTAAAACCAAGTTGAAATCCCGATTAATAATGGCATACTAACAAAAATCTAGGATTCATGTCTACTAATATTGTTTAATATTGTTTAATATTGTAATACATGTTTTAACTATTAATAATACTTATTTACTTATTTATTTATTTATTATTATTAATTAATAATAACTAGCTGCTTATTTTTAATAAGAGCCCAGTAAAGCCTAAAGCTTAAGTGCCAAATTAAACAAAATAAATAGTCGAGCTTCACAATTTTTCATGTCATTGTAAACTGAAAAAATGTATTTATTTTATTATTATTAATAAAGGTTATTCTATCTATCTATCTATCTATCTATCTAAAATTCACATTTATATGACAGTAAATTATTTTAGTTGTCGTAAAATTGTTACATGCAATTTAATATGGTCGTTTCAAAGGTTGGTTCGTATATTGTATGTATATACACACACACACATATATATATATATATATATATATATATATATATATATATATATATATATATATATATATAGTAGAGCATTGTAAGAGATTAAATAAGTGAGTAACAAAATTTTACAGTATCCAGTAGGCAGTTTTTAAGGTTAGTCTTCGATAGATGTATATAATTTAAGGACTCAAGCCGACACATCACCATCATATGTGTGTACTTTTAAGGATCGCTTTGTAGTTTAAATTCGCTTTCTCGCTTTTCGCTTTCTAGTTTAAGGTAGATCATTGTACTTTTAGGTTTAAAGGCGAAAAATAATCGTTAAAGACACTAATTTATACTGGTTCAAGTTCGGACTGTTTAAGGTTATATGCTTGCCGTATATATATTGTGAGAGACCTTAAAGGAAGCAAAAATTGTTATAAAAACATAAAAATTTGTTTAATTGAAATACAAAAATTGTTTTCGTAAATTCTTTTGATAAATTAATTTTTGTATTTTTTACTTTCTTATATATTCATTCATTTTTATTTTATAGGTGGGCTGGTTTTTGTTCTCTAATTTCGTTATTCTTTCCTGAGTTTTTATGAAAGTTCCAAGTGATATTTTGTACGGATAGGCTGGTTAAATTTTTATTCTGAAATTATATTTTATTGTGATCGCGTGTTTTTGTTTAACATTGTAATTTGGGTATAAATAATGAAAAATATTTTTTTTACGTTCGCGCATTTGCATAGAAAATAGTTCGGTTGGGTATATTTTATAAAGGTTCGCTTACAACAAAAAGTGAACACCCTATTCATTATGCAATGTCTTATTTTAAAAATTTTTACGTAGTAGGTTGCGTTGTATTTTTGGGTTTATAGGATCTGTTCTTATTTCTAATAACGATGAAATTTGTATTTAGTTTGACTTGGAAACGATAAATTACTGGAATTCTGGTGATTTACAAACCATGCTGGGTTTCGTGTTGAAGGAGAGAGTTGTCTCTCAGGTGTAATTTGTGAATTACGAGTCTTTCTTCCTGTGAAATTTAGCGTTGCAGGTTGGAATTAATGTATTACGTTCATTTTTTATATTAATATTTAAATTTTTTATATTTAAGGATTCAGTTTGGAAACTTGTTATTTTTTAAAACTTTATTTGGGTTTACTCGTGCAATTGAGACTTTAGCTTGAGTGTTGACGAGAAATGAAGCCTTTTAGATTGACAGTAACGCTTGGAATCTATGTGTGCTCCCCCCAAAATGTAAGAGGGTTCATGATTTTCGAGATTGATGACATGAAGTTTCTGGGTTTTCATTTTTGTCTTTTGTATTTAAATGTATCGATGTGATTTGTGAAGGTAGTTCGAATAAAATATTTTTTAAATTATAATAACGGTTACTATGTATGGGCGCTTTTATATTTATACTGTACAGTTTTGTTTCGTTGCGTTTCATGATTTTTTTTTATTATCTTCTCCGATGTAACTGCCATAAGTGACCTTATTGGTAGCTAGGCCTGATTAAAGTTTTGCGAAATTCTGTGAAATCATATTTTTCCGTAAATTTGGCCAGAGCGAATTATAGTTCTTGTTTCGAAGTGAAGTGTCGAGTAAATTTGTAAATTAAATATGAAAAGTGATAATCAGTAGCAGTATAAACTTTGATATTTTTTGTCAAAATTTCGATAGGCTCGATTTGGAAGCAACTAAGTTGGATCCGAATTCCATCTATTGAGTTTAGTTGACCCGATAGGTGATCGATCACCGATGAGAGAGAGAGAAGAGATAAAAAGAGATGAGAGAGAGAGAAGAGACGAGAAGAGAGAAGAGTGAGGGAAACGAAACCGAATGCGCAGCGACTTGGTGCAGGACAGTTTAGGTCGAAGATGGTCTACTGGTACTTTTCGGGCAGTTCCTGGTCCCGCTGCTCGATGCTTCGCTCAATATGTATTTTAGCACTCGGGAGGCAAACCACGAGAGTTTGAACGAGTGTCTAAGGTTTTACTGCCCATACAGACATACAGTAGGTTCGTCGTGAAACTGCCTACGGCGAAATGATTGTTTTATTATTGCCAGTAAGAGAGTCCCTCAGCTGGACGTAGCAAAAGCAGCGTTCACCGAAAAAGTTGAGATGAGAGAGGCGAGTTTCTTCGTCGACTTCTAGAATTGTAAAAGCCGTCCAATTCCGGTGCGTGGTTCCACTTTCAGATATCTCCATCCCATGATCCTCTTAGAATTGGACGTATCTCTTGTTTTTTTTCGTGAATTTGGAAAGATAGCGGAACCTCAAGCGTGCTGATTGGTTGCATGGTGATGCAACCGCTTGCATTCTAGTGAAGTGAGCGGGAGAGTTGCGTTTGGAAAATTAAGAAGTCCATTGTCAACTTTGCGGATTGTGATCTAAACAACGTCCAGCAAATAATGTACTGATTATTATGTAATAAAATTATAAGTGAAAGGGTAAGATTATTGCCCAAATTTGTTTTGTGTTTTGTGAAATAGTATGTGCGCTCTGGTCAGTATTTTTTGTAAACATTTTCTTGTTCTTTCTATGTTGCCCTGATAGTAACTATGCAACTGTGTAAATAATTGTTTCGAATGTAAAGCGATCTTGATGAGAAATCCCTGGAATAGATTGTGAACTTGAAATTTGTGTAACCATTGTTCAGAACATTATCCGTTATTTGTCACGTAACAGATTCGTTACAGGTTGTAAATTTGATTAGTAGTGTGAAATGTTATTTTATGCAAATGTTACAATTATAAAATTTTTCTTTCGATTTTTATAAAATGATAAAAATATCTGATGTGTGGAATTTGTCATTCTAATGATTTCTTCTCTATTCAACTTTGAATTTGTTAAAAAAAACAAAAAAATGCAAAATAAATAAATTTGTTGAATAAATAAATAAATTTGTTAAACGATATTAATAAGTTTTCCTAGTGTAAAACTTATTTTCAAGGGGGGTTATGCGAATGTAGTAATGTCGAATTAATAATTAAATGTTTTGGTTATAAGAATTTAATAATGTTTGTTTAATAAAGAAGATAATAATGTTTAATAAGAAATGTAATTATGGTTTGTACGAGTAATAAGAAATTAATAATGTTTGTTTGCTTATAAAATGCTAGTTGGCAACACCCGAAATGGGTCTAGGGACGAGAGAGAAATGCCCTTCAGTTATCGGACGTGCGTTCCCGTAAGGCGTTTGTTCTTAGGATGTCAGTGTTTATTTAGAATAATTAATTTCGTCTCTCTCTCTGGCTAAATGTTAAGGCTAATTCCCCCCTCGCATTACCCCGTTTATCTAAAAGTGTTTTCGGTATAAATAAAAGTAAGTTAAAGAATAAATGAAGTATAATTTATACCCCGTCTCTGCGCATTGTTCAAATTCCTCACCGGCTCACGCTACCCGTTTTTATAAAGTATAATGAAATCGAGTGTAAAGAGAAATAGCAACGATAAAAAGAAATTGAATAAAGAAAGAACAAGTAGTTTAAAAGGCAAATAAGAAGTAAATATAATAAATCACTACAGTAGTGTTGTCACTTACCATTACTTATTCGGACTGTAATGGATTTAATTTTCACAGAAGAGTTCCTTGTTCCATGCACGGTCTTTGCGTATCATATATATATATATATATATATATTATATATATATATATATATGCGCCTCGGTGGTGTAGTGGTTAGCGTCGCTGACTACGAATCCATCGGCCCCCGGATCGAGACCCCGTGACGGCAGCCGGCGCGCAGCAAAACCCAGTTTTTCATCATTCCACACAATAAAGTGGCTGGTAGATAAATGGGTACCCTGAGTGAGTGGCCTAGTGTGTAGTAGTAGTAGTAGAGCCGTTTTTGGGGAGACGGACATAGATAAATTTGAAAATTTCCCCCTCACCGTCCTTCATGACGGTCCTTTATGAGGTTTCATGGTCTTTCATGAAAAAAAAATTCCTCCTGGGGTTCCTTCACGGTCTTTCGAAACAAACATTCTAGTACATTTTACGCAGCGTTCCGGCGCGTTCCGGTGCGTTCCATCGTGTTCATGGCCCCGTCACTTCTAGCTGCAGGGGGGAGCAACATTCTCACACAGACTGGTATTCTCTCTCTCTCTCTCTCTCTCTCTCTATATATATACACATATATATATATATATATATATATATATATATATATACTGTATATACTGCATATATATTGTTAAAAGCCGTACCATCTATTTAATATAAGGTGTCGAGTTCCGCAACGGCTTATTTATATATTTACTGAGGCTTCCTACCACCATGGTTTATCCACGACAGATAAGTAGATCGTGTATCACAGAGAAATCCGTAATAAAGGGGGAAAACTATAGAGAACGATGAACGATGACACGCGTAAAAGATTAGTTGTCCTGACCGAAGCACCCCTCAATGCTATAAATACATCGCTGAAGCTAATCTAGGACTGCATCATTATTGGGTTTTCACATCATCTATAGTTCATATTTTAAAAACTGTTTACATTATTAATTCACCTATGAACCATTTAATGTTTGCAAAGTATATATATATATATTATATATATATATATATATATAATAATAAAGATTTTGATAATCTCGATGCCTGAAAACATTTTCACTGCAGAAATGTAGGGGACTCAGGGTATTGCTCTCAAATTAGCGGGTAAGCATCTTAATTCTAATGAAACTAAACGTTTGTCATTCAGACGTATAGTTAATTTTTGGGGATGGAATGGCACTAACGTATTTCAAAGTAATGCAATCGGTTCCTTTAAAAGAGACCAGCTGCTTATTTTGTCTTAAATCCCCGTTAGAAACATTTATACCGCATAAAAGTATTGTCGAAGTTTTACTCGGAACCAGGCCTCTTTACTCTTAAATTTTCGCTTTATCTTTAAAGTTCTCTATTTCCTTCCAATCTCTCTCCTATGCTATGCTTTAAAACTCTCATTTACCTTCCTAATTTTCTTACATCTTTTATCAGAGCTTCCTTGACAAACATTCTCGTATGAGCCATCCTGACTGCCGTTGTTTGTAGTCTTTTGTACCCATTGCTATATTACATATTCTTATCATTTATTTTCGTTGGTGCAATAACCTCAGTAAAATAACGACATTGTAACGAGCTAGAAGATTTCAACACGCGACACATCAGTACATGTATAGGCTTCAGCTGAAATTTGACATGAGAAGATAAGCAGCCATCTTATTCATGTAGACATATTTTAACTTTTCATACTAAGCGAATGTATACTTAACAAGCTCTTCAAACGCTTGCAGAAAGATTAAAACCTTGAATATACAGTAAATTGCCTCAAAATAATATTAGCTGTCTTATCGTCATTACTACTGAATGTGAAGAACATCATGCGTTTATTCGGCTCTGTCGGTACTTTTTTGAGTGACATGTATTACACAGAGCGATGATGGTGTCTGCAATATTAACACTTTCTATCACAAATTATTCTTTTGAGCTAAAAAAAAATTTTAACAATTAAAAATGTTAAAAGCAGGTATGGAAACGAAACTCTGCTTAGAAATAATTAATTACACTAGAAATTACATGGCGCCATTGACGCTATCAAGTAATGAGAGACACTAACATAACTTTGGTACTTTGAATGGAACAAATAATAACAATATTTGTCCTTTGCTAAACACAACGGTCGACCATACTGCTTCGAACCATTAAAGCAGTTTTTGTCGTTTGTTAAACATAATGGTACATCACACTTTCTGCATTATAGACGAGAGTAGCCCTTCATACAATTTATGCATCTCTTTTTGGGTTCTAAATGCTCAGGCCAATGTCCAAACTCTATCAGATATTGCTATACAGTTAATTGTTATATTCAAATGCCGTAAGCCATCATTGAATCTAATCTTAGGAAAATATACGTACTTTTTGTAGATGATGCCATATGGAATCGCTGGCGTAGAAAGGGTTAATACTGAGACTAAATTTACGTCAGTAGCATGGGCGCAAAATGGGAGAGTGCAAGAATGTTGCAAATATAATGATCAATGTTGCAAAATGGGGTGGGGTATGTTGCAAAGGGGTGGGTGGGTGTTGCAAAGGGGGAGGGGATATGCAATGAAGGGGGAGAGGGGAATGTTGCAGGTGCAACAAGGGGTCAAGAAACTTGGAGGCGGCGTTATCCCCCAAGAGAAAGACAGGAGAAGGTGAGAGAGGAAGAGAGGTGTTCACCTGGCAGGAGCCAAGTGCATATTAACACTTCAGCCGATCCGCCGCAGTTTTATTAGTTGTAAATCCGCCAGTTGGCTTAGAAGGCGTAAATGGCTTGTATAGGTTGAGTTGCCAGATTGTGCTATTTTTTTAATTAAATCCTATATTATTGACTGTTGGCTGTGAAGGTGTAAATGGCTTGTTCAGGTTGAGTTGCCAGATTGTGCCATTTATTTAATTAATTCTTAACAGTTGGCTTAGAAATGCGTCGGTAGGTTTAGAAAGCGCAAACAGCCATTTGGTATAATTGTTTACAACCAAAATAATTAAATAACAACATTACATCATTCTGTTTATTAAATATTGTAAATATGATATATAGAAAATAAATATACTTTGGAATGATCAAAAAATTAAAAATAATAATAGTATAAGAAATATGAACGAGGAATATGTATATAATCAAAAAATATAACCGTCAATATAACAGTACAGGAGAAATATATATATATATATATATATATATATATATATATATATATATATAACGTAAAGAACGACGCTTGTATAGGAGAATATTCCGCGCAAGATGAGGAGAGAGAACGAAACAAATGAAAAAATGAGGTAACCACCCGGGAATCGAACCCGGGATCTTCCGATTGCCGGTCAGATATGATAACCATTACACCATGGGCCTCACTTGATCAAATGCCGTAATTCTCCTACATACGCGCAGAAACCAATGCCCCCAAGGGGGCACCTCCCGCATGCCGTACATTATATACATTTTAACTGTTTCATTTCATTTGTTTCATTCTCTCTCCTCATCTTGCGCGGAATATTTTCCTATACAAGCGTCGTTCTTTACGTTAATTATACTGAGTGTTTGCAGTTAAAATGTATATAATGTACGGCATGCGGGAGGTGCTCCCTTGGGGCATTGGTTTCTGCGCGTATGTAGGAGAATTACGGCATTTGATCAAGTGAGGCCCATGGTGTAATGGTTATCATATCTGACCAGCAATCGGAAGATCCCGGGTTCGATTCCAGGGTGGTTACCTCATTTTTTCATTTGTTTCGTTCTCTCTCCTCATCTTGCGCGGAATATTCTCCTATACAAGCGTCGTTCTTTACGTTAATTACACTGCGTGTTTGCAGTTAAAATGTATATATATATATATATATATATATAATATATATATATATATATATATATATATTTATATTTATATATATATATACACAATTATATTACATTGTGTAACACTGATTCTGTTTATATAGAATTTTTATGTTTTTATATGCATTTGTGGGCGCTGAGTCCAAATCTGGCCTTGGTTTCATCAATGGTTTCAGATATAATCCATTTTTTCATGTTTTACCAGTATAATGTTATTATGGACGCAGCAATATCAGAATAATCAGCAATTGTTGAGAACAATCCGGATGTTCGTTGACAGTTTCTTGTTCTAGAAATTGCCCGAAACTTCCACTGTGCTATATAAAGAAGAGCGCAGAGTCTGAGAAGTCAGTAAGTGTGACCACACAAAGAAAGCAGGTTGTTTGTCTGATGGTTACCAGCACCGAGGTACTGTGTTTCTGTGCTTCTCTGTGCTGACGATTTGAGTGTTATCGATCCTTTTTTATTGCAAACATTATTTCAGTGTTGTGAATACATCTTTTTTCTGGAATCTGGAATCTGTTGCAGATTTAATAACTCTTCTCTATATCTGCAGGTTATGATTAATGTAGTACAGTTTGGTAAAGAGAATGGCAACTAGAGCTTGTAAACACTCGCCGGATATATTCTGCTACGTTTGTGGGTATTACATAGGCCCCAAGCAAGTATCGCACAAGATTGTGAAAGGCACCAAGTTCTGGATCGCGTATCGGCTCTAATTTGGTATGCCTATGGGTGACCAAGATAAGCCCTGGGCACCCCATGTGATCTGTGGAAGCTGCCGCTCCACACTTGAAGGGTGGCTGCGGGGAGTACGCAAGGCAATGCCTTTTGTGGTACCCAGAATATGGAGAGAACAAAAGAGCCACCACGACGATTGCTACTACTGCATGGTAGATGTCTCTAAGTACAGGATAGTTAAAGGAAGGCAGACTCTTCAGTATCCAAGCATAGCGTCGTCCATAGCTCCTGTACCACATGGCGAAGGTCTTCCAATACCACGTCCACCAGAACAGGTATCTATCCATTACTTTACCTTCTGTATTTACAGACTGTGGGTCATTATGTGTCGATTTTTCTTAGTGCTGATGCTCTTCGACATATATAGCTATGCCTATATTTTGTTTCTTTGCTTTGCAGGTTGAAAATGAGGGTACAGCTAGCTCATCTGAGATGTCGGTTGGTGAGGACAGTCATGATGAAGAATATACAGTAACTTTCAGTACAAACCCTCACTTTCCAATTCAGAGGGAATTGGACGACTTAGTTAGAGATTTGGGTCTGACGAAATCAGGGTCTGAGCTTCTGACCTCCAGATTCAAAGAGTGGAATTTGCTTGGAGAAGACTGCAAGAGCACTGTGTACCGAAAGCGGCATGAAGAGTTTGCAAGGTTCTACGATGTCAATGGCTCTCTCTGTTATTGCAGCGAGGTTAATAGTCTATTCACAGCTATTGGGTTAACAAATATACCCTCAGAGTGGCGCCTGTTTATTGACAGTTCAACTCGGTGTTTAAAAGCTGTTCTACTCCACAATGGGAACAAATATCCATCTATACCAGTTGCACATTCTGTTCAAATGAAAGAGGACTATGAAAATGTCAAACAACTGCTCACTCAAATCAGGTACGAACAATATAACTGGGACGTGTGTGGTGATTTCAAAATGATTGGTTTCCTGTGAGGTTTACAAGGAGGGTTTACTAAGTATTCATGTTTTCTTTGCCTGTGGGATAGCAGGGCTTCAACTGAGCACTATAAAACATTTCAGTGGCCTTCACGTGAAGGACTGCAACCAGGAAAGTACAATGTACTCAGGGAACCTCTTGCGAAGCCTGACATAGTTCTGCTACCACCTCTCCATATTAAGTTGGGTCTAATTAAGCAGTTTGTAACTGCGTTAGATTTTGGAGGGGAAGTTTTCCAACAGATTTGGGTCATGTTCCCTAATCTCTCTGAGGCCAAAGTCAAGGCGCTGTTGAATTCAAAGAACCTTGAAGCCAAGATGATATGTAGTAAAGGTATGTTTGTAACCCGTGAGGTATCTGTGGCCAATTCGGTATTGTACTTTATTATGTAAGTATTACCTACATTCATGATCTCCATGACCTCTTTATCGGGACATTGGCATAATCCCAGACTTCACTATAGCTTTGTGCCAAATGAACGTTCCCTTTGCCGTTATTCTGTGCAGATTTTCCCCAAAGACTGTTTAGACACAACTTTGCACTAAAGCACTTGCCAGGGTTCTTTACAATTTGGGAACGGTCAAGCTGTATACCTTCACGATCACGGTAACGTTGAATATAAGCCGACTTTTCATCTTCGGTATCAACTCCTCGCTGATACCCTGATGATTCGACTTTATCTTTCAGTAAAGCGTTTATGCGTTTATATATGGCGTGAAAAGGTTAGGTAGCTTCTAAAACCTCCACACCTCATGCATCTTCAATATACTGTAGCCATGGCGAACAGCAAGATCCAGCTCTGGATTTGTATATACACCTTTAATATTACGCTGGTGGGTTGTATGGTCACAATCACCATTGTTCTCTTCTGCGCACTTCACGCACAAGGGAAACATGAGCTTGTGATCGATAACGATGGGTAAGATCGGCATCCATAAATCGCAAGGGGGAGTACGTCTACGAGAGAAAGGCCGAAATAGTACCCGTTCAAATATCTTGAGAACTCGTTGGTGGTGGGTAGGTCAGGCCCAACCAGTTTCTCAGGCGCACCTACGGGGTACGGATTGTTCTTCATCACGTAAGGGTATAAAGAACAGAAGTCGTAGTAATGGAGTTTCACACCCTCCGGAGGTGGAAAGTATAGCTTGAAGGGATTTGTACGCCCTCCGAACAAACTATCACCGCATTTGAGAGGATCCAGCACCATTGAACGTTTGATCGTGTTTATTTCTTCACGGTACTGTCCGTCTGTTTCCATCCGTGCATCATACTCATGTTCCCACAAGACTTTGTGAGTGAACTGGGATCCTATAAGTTGATCGCGGGTGCGGGTCCACGCAGGACAGTCGGCAGGAGATCCCCTGTGGATATCTCCTGCGATTCCACACTCAGGAGGGGGACGTCCGTGGCACCAGCAACCGTTAAAGGAGTACGCAGTCTTCTCACCAGTGGCACGGTTTTCACTTAGACCATCAACCCAAAAAACACGACCATTAATCTTAATGGGTATTCACCCGTGTTGCGGGCATGTTTTATGTATACACCTGTCTGCTGCTGTAGGTGTATGAGCCAGTAAATAGCCTTGTGCCCATAACTGCGGGGTTGTTTCTGTGAATAATGGCTCACATTCATCAGCTATATTATAAGGATTACATTCATTAAAACTGTTGGAGTATCGGTCAAATTCTTCACGTTCATCTGTACTCTTACATTCATAGTTAAAGAAATGTTTGGATGGAGGTAGTTCTACGTAATTTAAAGTTTCGTTAGTGAGGAACGTGTAAGGGAAATATCCTTTTGAAACTTCAGCGGCTACGTCCATCACTTTGGGTAGCTTTGCTAATTTACAAGGTGTGAATAATAAAGTGTCTTTAAACTGTACATTACCTCTTATTTGCATCTGTATTATCTTGTTGCCTCTTTTCAAGGGGTCACCTGTAAATATCTCAGATGACTCGTGCTGAAGCAACTCCTTATAAAGGAACTGTGTGTCAAATTTTGCCCCGTTATGGGCGAGAATATACACAGTAATTTTTTTGACCTTGTCCGCTAGCTTGACAATATAGGACACAAAGAGTTTCACAGGGCTATCTTAGGCACTCGTTTTAAAAACGTTTGTACGTTTACCGCATTTGTGACACTCATCACACTCGATCTCCATACACTCATCACAGATAGTCTGGCTTACAAGTAAATGTGGAATAACCTCTTTGGTTTCTGCGTTCGTGTATGTTTCTATATCGTAGTACACAGTTATACAAGGGTTATTTTTAGGCTTAGCATCTTTCATATAACATACATGCTTTACTCCCCGCCTTATATTTCTCATGGCATGTAGGCAGTGAATTTCATCACATTTATGCTTGAAATTCCCCAATTATCCATCATATGAAACATACCACATTCACAGATTCTCATTTTCCTGCACGTGCCAATTGATTTATGGAGCTCAAAACAGTTATTATTGAAAAATGTGCGTCTACACACATCACAATCCCTCTTCTCAGCTTCAACTACACGGCTTTCACATTTGGAGCTTTTACACTGCTCACATACCATGTGGCAATCTTTACAATGTTTCACTATATCATCCGCAAACTCGATACATCCCTTACACAAATCATGATGTCGCCATATTTTCGACTTTTATCATAACTCGCGTAAAGGTCCCTTATATTACGGATGGGGAGATACGTTGTCCCTGACAGTCCTAAAATAAGTAGGGGTCTTGTACGATCTCTCACACTGCTTTTAAAAACATACACAGTCCTACGACGATCATCCATTCCAAATACAACTATACGAACATTCATTTCCTGTTCTACCCTTCTCAGTCTTCAGGACCCATATTACAGTCAAACTCAAGTTTACAGTCTACAGCTAGTTTACGGGCACGCTCCACTACCGTAGGCAACCAAATTTTTTGGTCCGTGTATTTAGTACAGTAAACATACGCTAGAGACTACTATAAAGCCGCAACCACGATCGACGTTTATATGCCGTCTATAAATAGCCTGAGAATTGAAGTTAAGAGTATAAGGTGTGGCACTATGACCCGCAACACGGAATACACGGTCAATATTTACCGTGAAGTTGTCCATATTGAAGGCTATACTACTTTGAGAGGCCTGCATTATACGGCCTAATATATACTCTATATCTTCAGCTGCCAAACGTCTGAAAGGTATTACTACCCAAAAATCATCTACATCTCCGTCATCTGACCCGAATCCAAGACAGCATCGTCCTGACTTCACGTTCGTCGCGGTTCTGAAGGGCAAACTCTACAATACGCTCAACTATGCGCCGTAGTCCGTGTTCAACACCATTGCTATACATGGATCTAGGATCAACCCTGACTATATACCGATTTCTAGTCAAGGCTGGGTGGGGGCATCGGTACGCACCAACTCGAATGTTATGCCATCCTCAACAGAGGAGAAGCTGCTGCGGAGGATGTACCGGAATTGACAGGAATAAGGGGATATATTTTATTTGAGGAAGGTACTATTGTGGGGGTTGTGTCGTAAGACGTAGAGGGTTGGGGCTCTACTACTGGTGGTCTAACAACCGGCGCAATCCTGGCGCGCTTTATACCTGACGTGGAGGGCTCTTCATCATGCCTCCGCTTTGAATTGTCGCGTGCTACAGGTATCGCTGGTGAGGATTCGTCGGCGGGGAAGGATTCTGTGATCACAACTACACTGTCGTCGGGGTCATCTGTAATGTCGATGATGGGGTGCTGTACCTCATCGTCATTCACGGTTCTGTGGGAGAAGAGAAAAACAAGACTGTAGAATATAAGGAGTAGCACTTAAATATTTATTATATTTTGTAAATGACCCACTTAGGAGTGTGACGTGTTAGAAATGGACTCTGTAGAAAAATTCAGGTTCACGAGCCCATCCACATGTATTATATCTGGACCTACAGGATGTGGTAAAACTGTGTTTATGCTTAAAATCATTAAAGAAAAGGGAGATGTTCTCAAAATTTGTGCATAAAGTTATATGGTGCTATTCGTATCAATCAGTGTTCAACGAGTACCAAGATGATATTTTGTTCCACAAAGGTGTATGATGTTAATTCGTTAAAGGGAAATGAACATACAGTCATTGTAATTGACGATCTCATGTTGGAGATGGATAAAACGTTTGCCGAGACATTTACAGTATTCTCCACCATCTTAACATAAGCGTGTTCTTCATCAATCAGAATCTATTTTTCAAAAATAGATACATGCGCGTGTCGTTAAATACACAATATCTAGTCTTATTCGCGCAACGTAGAGATGTATCACAAATTGGGGTATTAGCCAATCAAATGTTCCCGAATCAGCGTAAGGAGTTTTTGGAAGTTTATAAAGAAGCTACAAGCCCGCGTTACGGATATTTGCTTTGCGACCTTCATCCGCGAAACACGTTTAGGGTGCTTCTAAGAACGAATATATTTCCAAACGAGCCTGAAACGGTGTATATTCCAGAATGACAAAGAGCTAAAGAAATACCATGAATTAATAAAAATCTATCATCGACTGCCCCGGGCAATGCAGCAGATGTTTATTAAAAATATCGACTCCGACTTTTTAAAATGCATCTGTGAAATCTGTCTTAACGTTATAAATTGCAATGTATCAATGAAACCACCTCAGAAGGCTCGCCTACGCCGTTACAAGAACATAATACGTGCACTCGCTCGTAAAAGTCAAACTGTAGGGAAGAAAAAACGAATTATTGTACAAAGAGGAGGGTCATTCCTCCCCATCTTATTTTCAGTTTTGGGTCCTTTACTGACTAGATTAATATAATGAAGAAAGTGGTAGTGATTCCACACGAGGTGTATGCTTCACTGCAAAGTTCAAAGAATCCAGACACGGATCTAGATCCCCGTAAAAGCAGGCTTAAAAGAATGGAAAGCGAATTGCTAGCCCTATTAAACAGTGAAAAAACACCTGATGAGAAAAGAATCTTATACCAAGAAGCTCTGCAGAAATTTCTTCACGAGTACGAAAATTATAAGAACCCGACAGAGATTCCCGTGGTTATTAGGCACAGCACGGGAACGATGGACATGGTGACATAGGACCTGTGTCCGACGATAGAGCTGACCAACCAAAGATTAATGGGTCGGCCACACAACATATCGAGCATGTATTAAAAAGCACCCTCCCACATACATTGAGGAATAAAGGTTTAAGTCTTTATAATCTATTGAATGAGGACCCCACCATACAATGGACCGATACAGGTGAGATCATTGTGGAAGGATCAAAGGTACAGGGATCGAATATCGTAGACATCTCCATGATCTGGTGAGAAAGTGGGATAGGCCCTCACCATCAGGATGGAAGCATATTAAAGCAAGACTACAACAAATAAATGTCCCCAAAACAATGATAGGAAATCTGAACAGGTTAAAAGACTTGGAACATGCGACGCACGTGACACAATTGAAGACGCCATCACCCCCGGCGGTAACACCTTTGAAGAGGAGAAAGAAGAGGTTAAACAACGGTCAACCCTACCCACGTGCCTCTAAAATACGCAAATGGCTAACATATTAAGAAGACGTTATTATGACATTTCTAACCCAGCCTCCTACGGAGGCGTAGATAGACTGTACAGAAGTGTTTACGGAGTAGGAAAAAAAGATGTTGAGAGATTTTTGCGGGAGCAGGACGCTTATACACTTCATAAGCCTGTGAGAAAAAGGTTTAAAACAGCCAAGACAACAGCTGCTCGATTGACTCTATTTGGCAAGCAGATTTAACAGACATGCAAAGATATTCTGTGTATAACGATGGTTACCGCTACATTCTATTCATAATAGATGTATTCTCTAGATATCTGTGGCTAATTCCTCTGAAAAATAAATCACCTGAAACAGTTGCTAAAGCCACCAAAACTGATGTTAAAAGAAAACAGGGTTCCTGGCTATTTTTGTACGGATATGGGGAAGGAATTTATAGGCCGTGCTTTTCAGAACATGTTGACAGAGTTTAATATCAGCTATTACACTACCAATTCTATACATAAGGCTTCTTTAGCTGAAAGAGTTCAACGTACCATAAAGGAACGCATGCACCGCTATTTTACACATAAAAACACATACAGATTTCTAGACATTCTGGAATCATTGGCCTCATCCTACAACCGCTCACACCATCGCACGATTGGGACAACACCTAACGAGTTTTAGAAAGAGGTACGCGCCCAGAGGTGAGAAGAGATGGAACATCACCACCACACTCTGCGCGTTTCAAAATCAATGATTATGTAAGGCTGTCGCGTTCTGGAAATAAATTCGCGAAGGGATTTGAGCAAGGATGGACACGTGAGATTTTTAAAGTTAGGGCTATGAGACCTAAAGGTGAGATAATGATGTATTACGTTGAGGATTTGAATGGGGAAGAAATCGTAGGAGGCTTTTACCTCGAGGAGTTGCAGAAAGTGGCATTTAATTTAGGAAAAAATGTGTTTAAAATTGAGAAAATTTTAGGAAGCAAAGGTTCAGGAAAGAGAAAAATGTACCTGGTGAAATGGCTAGGATACCCAGAAAGCTTCAACACCTATATAAAAGCTAATGCAATAATGAAGCTTAAATAGTAAGCAACATGGCTCCTAATCATTTCTACGTCACACTCCCGTCCTCCTCGTCCCTCTCTGTAGACCCTAACAACACACTAGCCAACTTTGTAACAGAGCTCCACGGTCGTGATTCGTATGAGGTGGGGATATGTGAAATTCAGCTGGACACCCTTTTTTATATTATTATAAAGAACCGTTTTTACGATTCTTAGAGACAATGAGTGTGAAAAAGCCGGGGTAACTCGGATGAAACCATGTACCATCACTGGGTAGCACTATTACAGTACAGAAGTAACACTAGGGTCGGGCCGTTATGGTTCGGCTGAGGATGTTGTGAGAGACTTAAACGTAAGTTTAAAAACTCAAATCTTACGACTGATTTAGTATACGAAATCGTAAACAAAGGAAACCCTGCACATACTCTAATCCTAAAATCGCAGGCTAACCGAAATATTAAAGACCAAAGAGTGTTCAAAATTATACCGATGGACGATATCGATCAGCCTTCCAAAGAGAACATTTCACGAGGCACAACACGACTTGTCCAGCCTAATGTATCAGTTGAAATTGGAGAAAATGGTGACTATAAACCCCCAGACATGTGCTATATTTACAGCAATATAGTGGAGCACCAGTTTGTTGGGGATACCCAGGCACGCCTGCTGCGCATTGCTCACATTCCCAACCATAGAGGAAGGAGTTTGAGTATTACATATGACAGACCCCATTATGTGAACGTCGCAACTAATCTAATAACCAATATCTCAATATATATAAGAACGATTGAGGGTAAAAATTTCCCATTCGGTAACGGGAGCTTAACAGTGAAGCTGCACTTTCGACGCACTGAGTTATAATGGACAGAAAGCCTTTCACCGTCTATCGAGGGGTGAGATACCAGCGTGGTAGTGGACTTGGGTCCATTTTTTCAACCATACTACGTACGTACGGCTGTTCCTTTGCTGAAGAGGGGTGCCAGATACCTCGGAAGGAAAGCGCTACAATCAGGTCTTAACACTGCAGAAGACATATTGGCTGGGGCTAAACCTAAAGAAGCTCTAAAAAAATTAAAACGTGCACGGAAATCGTCAAAGATGCAAAGAGAAAAATGCGTGGTGGTGGGAAGAAGAGGACTGGCCGGAAGGATGGATTACCACCACGTGGCATTAAGCGTAAAGGGATATAAAAAAGAAGTGTTGTAAGCGAATGAAACCTGTGGTTGAACATTTTTTTGACTGATATAAGCTAAGGACATTGATCTCATGAATCATAGTTTTTTTACTACTTGTCGAGAGAGGAAGCACTATTTGTAACTCGTCATGGCACCCTTCATCCATCCGTGTAGTTCACAATGCTGTAACTCGGAGCTATCCCTCTTTGAGATGCCCCCAACTCAAGTTTCTATTGAACACAGTGACTTTATTACAATTAACCCTTTAAACACAATTATTTCCCCGAGTGCTCCTATAGAATTCTTGCTACCCAGCTCAGGCCCTTACTTTTTTGATCCAAGCTGCGTGCACATGTACGCTAAACTACGTATAGCCCATTCTGATGGAACGGACTGCGATGACAAATATGCTGTATACCCTGAAACAAACTTTCTGCACTCCATATTCAACCAGTGTGACGTATATTTAAATCAGGTCAACATATCGGCAGGCACGGGGGTACTATCTCCTACGAGCCTATCTGGAAAATGTCCTCAACTTTTCCCAAGAAGCGAAGGATACCTTTTTAACCCTTTACTGCCGAAATATTTTTTAGGGTTAAGTTATGAATGCGTATATTTGAAAGGTTACAAATTTGTCCTTTTGGGCAGTAAAGGGTTAAGAGCCGAGGGATATTATCAAACTAAAGACGAATGTAGTATAAAGGACAAATTTAAAAATTCTAAAAAGAAGATATACGAGTGTTTTGGACGTCTGCATACAGATTTCACATTCCAGGAGAATTTGCTTGTGAATGGGGTGGATATGAAAATAAAGCTCACCCGCACGAGTCCTGAGATCTGCTTAAATCTGGATGCTGATCAAAAAGAGGGAGCAAAACCCGTTCTGGATCACATTATGGAGACATACCTCCGCGTACGAAGAGTGAAATTAAGTTCAACAAAACAACTAGAAATTGAGAAAAATTTACTAAACGCCACAGTACAATACCATATTAACAGAGTACAAATCAAACTATATACGGTGCCTGCAGGGTTGGCGTCGAAACAGATAGAAAACATCGCCCTGGGAAATCTTCATAAAAGCATATTAATTGGAATGCAGAACCATGCTTCGTTGAATGGAAAATATAAAAAGAGTGCCATTAAATTCGAGAATTTCGGACTTAAAAATATAACTCTATACGTTAATGGCATTGCGTTGGGAGGAACATTGAATACGGACTATTCATCAGATACTGTGTTACCTCTTTGCGCGAGAGCATATAGTAATCTGGCCCATATTGCAGGTGATTGTGATGACCTCGGGAATGGGGTAAAGCAGAAAGAATTCATTGATCAATTTAATCTTTATCCGTTTTTCATCACACCTGACTTATCTGCTAGCGTAAATACACATTTAAGCCCACAACACAGCGGAAACGTCTCAGTCAAGTTGGAATTCACCAAGCCTATAGACGCGCCTATTAGTGTACTAGTATACCTCGATTCGCAGGCCCTAATAGAAGTAGACAGATTTTGGGGCGTTATCACTGACTTTTAAAATCGATGCGGATACACTTCAGAGAGTAATGAATAGTGAACGAATCACACGCTCCAAATTTATCGGTGTGTTTGCGAAGAATGAAACATTGAATTTGCCAGCTAAGCGAGATTGCAGTAGTCTTATTTTGAACACAGATGTCATCTGTAATGAAGGGATTCGTTGGCTTGCAATCTATTTTAAAAATAGGGACCGCTTGTACTATTTTGATTCACTCGGGACCCTGTTATTGTAAAATTTCTCGATCAGTTACATATCCCCGAAGTTGTATGGAACCCATTCCGATTACAAGGTTATTTTAGTAATACGTGTGGAATGTATTGCATTTCATTTCTCATGCATATATCACGCGGTAAGGACTTTATAAATTTTTTTAAATTACTCGACCCGTGTCACACTCAACGAAACGATGAAATGGTATGCAGACAGATAAAATGCCTTTTTCCAATTGTGCGTACTCGTTGTATAGTATGATGTTTTGTTCGTGTATATGTTTGTAACCAATAATGTTAGTTTGTATATTCTGTAGTTTAAGATGTTTATTGTACTAAAAACATGATTTATTTCATTTAATAAATTGATGAAAATACATTGTGTCTTCTTTCCCCAAAAAAGATCGAAACAAAAAAAACACTTACATTATTTCGTTTATGAAGTGACATTCGTTTGGCTGACTGCTCAGTAAATCCTCCGTATTCAGGTCCATGACAGGGGTTCTTCTAAACGAAAAGATTGTATAACGTGTCAAATCCTCATCGGACCTTAAAGGAGAAAGAATAATGTTCATACTGAATCTTTTTTAATAAAAACCCAAAACATATACAGAGTATACATATAGTAAGATATTATAATGTGAAGATATCTTTGAACCGCTCAGAGAAGTTCATTTAAGAGGTAATTCCGAATAACATTTGAATTTATATAAAAAACATGCAAAAGATTGCTATAAAAAAATTCAATGAATCAAAACAGGATATAATTGTAGACTAATCTATAATTGCGGATACCTATATGATGTATTTGACGAGGTGAATTACTACAACCTTCCATATATATTATGATGAAATAAGCCTCTTTCTGGCAGTTCGCGAGTAATTGACTAAAAATAAATAAAATTGTAAGCACTTACATTTCTACGGCAGTCCCTTGCGTGGGATCGTAAGGTGCGTCATTGCAAATATCATCAACGGTTTGCGTTGGAAATAATCCACCCCGATCAGCCGTGTTAAAAAATTAATTGTTGACAATGCTACAATGTCACCATCTTGATATAAATCCGGTAAACTATAAATTTCTTGACTCATGGCTGAAGGAGTGTTTATTCACTGGTGAAAATAATTACTGACTCCCATCTGAAAATATTTTCTTTTATACCTTTTATACGCATAATCCCAAGCACCGCCCCAAAAGATGAAGAGGCTGTTCGTAAGTTTAATGATTGGTTGTCAGTGTAACTAGGCGGGGATGAAATGCGTACAAATCGTAACACCTGTTTTATGGGTCCAAGCTTTTGACGACTAATGGTGTTTTTATATTCTGTCCGTAGATTTAATGCTCACATTGTATATTGGCACTTGCAAATATCTACCACGACAATATTTGCATTTGCGCCCATACTTTTCTCGGTTTTCTCAAACCCACCCCTTTATGCAATATTGATCAACCATCACAACAATATTTTATTATTTTTGCGGCCATACTAATCTAAGTAACCATTAGGTTTGGTTGTCATATAATTCATATTTGGTTCTCATTGCGTCGTCAGTGCATTCTGTCGATTGATTGATGTGGACTGTTTAACTCACTTCGCAATATTTAAGATCATTTGACGAAGGGGATCTACAGTTTTACGTAGCACCCGTACCACGGGTCACTACATCATCTGGGCGCAGAGAACGGCCTCCTATCACGAGATAGTCTAAGGAGAGATGAAAGAATAAGAATGCGTTGTAGAAAAAAATTGTACGAAGTTGAGGGATGATATATGCTTACTTTAGGTTATTTTAAATGAGTCTAGAGTTTCATTGGTGCGTTTTATTTTCCACTAGCTGTGTACACAAGATAAGTGTACGCATGGTGTGAATGAACTCTGAAGCTGTTCTTTTTTCATTACACTTTTGCATAAAGCTTCTTTCACAACAATTTTGGAAAGAGTTTCTGTATTAGTTGCCGGACACAATGTGGAAAATGTATATGAAAGATAGGGAGTTACAAGGCCAAGAAGTACCTCAATAAGTAATGCACACCATACCGAGGATGTATCAGTGGTTACGGTTCCATGGAAAAATTCATACACCGCAAATAGTGTGCAAGGTTCGACCTTTCCGTTTTCTTGAACTGAACCGCAGAGGAACTGTTCTCCTCTTCTGAAGGTAGCCTGTTGCACGCGCCACAGAACTTATAGGTAAAGTAAATACCACAAATAGAAAAATCGGATATATTATGAGACGGAAACAAGGAGATTGTGCTCTCTCTGTACAATTCCCTGGTTCCCTTGTATGCTGCGCAGTTCTGGTCATTCGTAACACCGATATAACGGACCCACGCTTTGGACGACTTATGGTGTCTTTATCTTCTCTCCGTAGATTTAATGCTGACATTGTGTATTGGTACTTGCAAATCTATACCATGACAATATTTGCGCCCTTACTTTTCTCGGTTTTCCCCAACCCTCCCCTTTATGCAATATCCCTCGCAACTTTGATCAACCATCACAACAATATTTTATTATTTTGCTGCCATACTAAATTGAGCCTCAATTTTTCGGATGCAATTCGTTACAGGAATATCTTCATCAGAGTGACTCAGCTCAGTACCGCTGGAAACAATATTAGCGCTGCATTGGTTATATATATATATATGTGTGTGTGTCAAAGGACTAATGAAAAACAATCACGTGATGCTTATGAACGTATTTTTGTTGTTTTAACTTTCATTATGATAATAACAGTAATGCTGACAATATTTGGTGTGGGAAGAGGTTTTCTCGAGCTGAATGGAAGGATTTAGGTCAAATGGATCTTTGCGGTTAAGCTTTGAGGCCTTCAAAAAAGCTTCGGGCTAAATATGGTTGAACCTTCTCCGTACCTGCCTCCACTCCTTCTCTTCTCGACTAAACACACTGTGAAAATAAACGATATTGTATGAGAATAATTGTTTATTACCAAATTTATATACATTTCAGTATATCTTCGCATATTATTAATCCTGTTTTCATATGGAAATGTAAAATAAATGTGTGTGTGTGTGTGTGTGTAGATTTCTCAAATCGATAGAATTAATAAAATGAACGAAAACGAAAAAAAAATGCACGAAATTCAGAAGACATCTTGTATATATATATATATATATATATATATATATATATATAATATATATATATATAGTATATATATATATATATATAAGGAATGTATTGTCATTTTTCTGGTGCAGTCTAATTTTTCAATCACAAGAAAGGATTGTCATAATTAAATAGACAGAACAAAGTGAATGTATTTATTTCCAATTTATTTGTTATTTAATATAATTGTGCGTGTGTGTATTTCACCTGTATTGATGTTTTTACATTTTTTATTTTATTTTTTGATCTTATATATTCCTCGTTAATATTATACTATTATTATTTTTATATTTCGATAATTCCATCGTATGTATAGAAGTGTATATTTATCTTCTAAATATTTCAAATAATTAATAAACAGAATGATGTAATGGTGTTTTAGTTATTTCAGTTTAAATGTATTTCTTTTGTGTTTCGTTTTAGTAATTAATTCTCTTTAAGGAGAAAGTTAATTTGCTTTTAAAAACGGTAACTCGTGTAAATTAAAATAAATGGTGGTATCTAGCAACTCACCCCAATAATGTATACCTGAACAAATAAAATAAAAAGTGGTATCTGGCAACTCAACCTTCCTCTATATAAGATCTGCTTGGTTTCGGGACCTTCATAATGATGCGAACTCCGGCGGTATAAAGAACTCTCTCCTTCCTTCTTAGGTTAAGACTTAGGTTAGGTTTCCCTTTGGGGGTTGAGGACATCCCACCTTCTCCCCCAAAGACCTCCTCCGTCTCTCCTTTCTCTTCCTCTCTTAGGTTAAGACAACCCCTTTGGGGGGAGGTCATCCTCCCTTCTCCCCCCGAAGACCCCTCCCCTCTCCCCTTCATTGCAAACCTCTCCCCCTTCATTGCACCCCAACCCCCTTTGAAACATACCCCCACCCCCTTTGCAACATTGATCATTATCTCTGCAACATTCTTGCACTCTCCCATTTTTCGCCCATACTACTTACGTCATGAATAAGCTGTAGAAAATAACCCTGCATTATTAATGACTGGTGTGTACACATACAGCTTTTATTTCCCCATAACTAATATAATGAAGGTTGTTAGAATGAAAAGCAATCTAATACAAGATAAGAAATGTATTAGCAGTACAAGTACAATACACAGAAAATGATTAAAAGTGCATGGTAAACAGTGGTACAAAGAACATATAATAAAAGAAAGATGTAGCAGATACATACATAATTAAATACGCTAAGCATTACAAGGGATGCATCTAGTCGATACTCTATCCAAAGGGTACAGTGTCGTAGCTGCCAGGCATCTGGTACCGTTTCCTGAGGTGTTACGACAAACCTTCGTCCCCCTAAGTTCCTTCACGCTCCCTAATTTCTGTGCTCTGAAGTTGAGTCCCCATAACCAGGTGGGGTGATTGGTCATTACCATCGTCTTCTAAGCTCACTAGATCCTTCAACGAGTTAAACTTAACGACCCGTCGGTTCGCCTGGCTAAGCGTGATGCCCTTCGCGTTCACGATATATCTCATCTCCTCCCCCACCCTCACGCGTACACCATAAGTTTTTGGGCCTGTTGAGACAAAAGAGTCGGCGTATGAGTTGTCTCCATACTCATCCTTAATCTCATCAGTCAACTCTCCAAGGAATTCCCCAATAGGCGGCATATATTCACCTGCCATCTCCGTGAATATCACACTATCTGTATCAGCGTAGAGAACCCTTCACCCAAGAGAATGCAACAGATGCCACAGCTTGATACATGCGTAGGCTGTCGTGAAACTGGCTACAGTTATGTTTGTAACACGTGGTGTATCTGTAGCTAATTCGGTTCGGTTGTATCTTATTATGTACGTATTACCTACATTCACGATTTTCATAACTTCTTTATCGTTAGCGTTTGCATAATCCCAGACTTCGCTATAACTTTGAGCTAAATGTACATTCCACTTGTCTGTATTCTGTGCAAACTTGCCCGAAAGACTATTTAAGCACAACTTTGCGCTAAAGCGCTTGCCAGGGTTCCTTACAATTTGGGCCGGGTCAAGTTGTATCCCTTCACAATCATGGTAGCGTTGAATATACGCCGTTTTCTCATTTTCGGTCTCAACTCCTCGTGGGTATCCTGATGCTTCTACTTTATCCTTCAAAAAAGTATTTATATATTGTGTGAAAAGGTTGGGGAGCTCATATATCTTCAGTATCTTCAGTATTCTGTACCCGTGAAGGAGGGCTAGGGACAGTTCAGGACTTGTATATACGCCTCTGATCTTCTTCTGGTTGATTGTGTGCTTACAGTACCCATTATTCTCCTCTGTGCACTTCACACACAGAGGGAACATGAGTTTGTGATCTATAACAACAGGCAAGATCGGGATCCATACATTGCGAGGGGGGAGGACATCTACGAAAGAGAGTTCAAAGTAGCGCTCACTCAAGTTAGCTGAGAACTCCTCGTTGGTAGTCATGGCGGGGCCCACTAGTTTTTCAGGTGCACCTACGGGGTACGGATTGTTCTTCATCACGTAAGGGTATAATGAGCAGAAATCGTACTAGTGAAGCTCACCCCATCCGTAGGCGGAAACTAAAGTTTGAAGGGATTTGTACGTCCTCCAAACAAGCTGTCACCGCATTTGAAGGGATCCACCACCATTGTACTTTTGATAGCCCTTATTTCTTCGCGATACTGCTTATCGGTTTCCATCCAGGCATCATATTCATGCTACCACAAAACTTTGTGAGTGAATTGTGAACTTATAAGCTGGTCGCGATTACGGGTCCATGCGAGGCTGTCGGCGGGGGACCTTCCATGGAGATCCCCTGTGACGGCACACTCAGGGTGTGGACATCCATGCCACCAGCAACCGTTAAAGGAGTACACCGTCTTCTCACCAGTGGTTGGATCCTCACTTAAGCCGTCCACCCAAAGAAACACGGCCATTGACCTTAATGGCAACTTCCCCCCGTGTTGCGAGCGTGTTTTATGTATACGCCGTTTGCTGCTGTAGGTGTATGAGCCAATAAATAGCCTTGTGTCCATAACTGCGCGGGACGATTCGAGGAATAACGGCTAAGGTGTCTGTAGGCATGAAGTTATTATTGAATACAGTAAAACATAATGAGGCGATCGTGGTTGCGGCTTGTAGTGGATCACAGTTGAAACGGGTTATGTACATACTTTTAAAGGCTTGAAAGCATACTCTAAATACACGTACGTCATTCACATAATAACGTTCACACTCATACGCTATATTGTAAGGGTTATCTTCATTAAAGCTGTTGTCGAGCGGTCAAAATCTTCACGCTCACTGTCATTCATGTTGGCATAATTAAAGTAATGTTTGGGGGGAGGTAGTCCTACGTAATTTAAAGTGTCGCTAGTGAGGAAAGTGTAAGGGAAGTACCCTTTTGAAACTTCGGCTGCTACCCCCATTATCTTGGGTAGCTTGGCTAATTTACAAGGTGTGAACAGCAGCGTGTCTTTAAACTGTACATTACATCTTATTTGCATCTGTATGAGCTTGTTTCCTCTTCAGGGGATCACCTGTAAATATCTCCGATGATTCGTGCTGAAGCAGCTCCTTATGAAAAAACTGTCAAATTTTGCGGCGTTGTGGGCAAGAATATAGTTATTTTTTTGAACTTCGCCAGCTTGACAATATAGTTCACAAAAAGTTTCATGTGGGAATCTCCTGCAGACATCTTAAAAATGTTTGTCCGCTTACCACATTTGGGGCATTCTTCACATTCAATGCTCATGCACTCGTCACAGATAGGCTGACTTACGAGTAAATGTGGAATAACCTCTTTTGTTTCAGCAGCCGTATATGTTTCTATATCGTTGTACACAGTTATACAAGGTCTATGTTTAGGTTTGGTGTCTTTCATATAACACATGCTTTACACCGTTCGCCTTATATTCCTCGTGGCATGTAGAACAGTCAATTTCATGACAGTTATGCCTGAATTTCCCCCAACTATCCATTGTGTGAAACATACCACACTCACAAATCCTCATTTTCCTGCACGTCCCATTCGATTTTATGGTGTGCAAAACAGATGTTATTGAAAAATGTGCGTCTACACACATTACAGTCGCGCTTCTCAGTTTCAACTACCCGACTTTCACACCTGGGGCTCTTACACTGGTCGCAACCCATGTGGCAATCCTTACAATGCTTCAGCAGATCATTCGTAAACTCGAGACAACCCTAACACAAATCGTGTTGTCTTCCATATTTTCGACTTTTATCGTAGTTTACGTAAAGATCTCTGAAGGTAAGTTGCTCTCACCAGCTCTAAAATAAGTAGGGGTCTTGTACATTCCCTCATGCAGCTTTTAAATACATATGTTCTACCATTTTGATCCAGACCAAACACGGCAATCCAACTTTCATCTGTTCTTCTACATTCGCCAACTCTTCAGGACCCATATTACAGTTAAAATCAAGTTTACAATCTTCAGCTCAGCCAGTTTTTGTGCTCTTTCTACGACTGCTTCCAGTCGGAAACTTCTAGACGCCTTGTTTAGCATGGTAAATATATGAGACAGGATTATAGATATAAAGCCGCAACCACGCTCGGAGTTTATGTGGCGTCTGTAAATAGACTGAGAATTGAAGTTAAGTATATAAGGCGTGGCCGTGTGTCCCACAACACGGGATACGTGGTTAATTTCAATCGTAAAATTCTCCGAGTTAAACTTTAAGCTACTTTGAGAAGTTTGCGCTAAACGTGAAAGGATGTAGTCAACATCTTCTGCCATTAGGTGCCTGTCCACAACTGATCGCTATCCTCGCTATTTGGATCAAGCCCAAACGCCAACCTTACTCGGGTCTCCCGATCATCATTGTTCTGAAGAGCATATGCGATGATACATCGAACTACGTTGGGAAGTCCTTGTTCGAAACCCTTCGAATACGCGGATCGGGGATCAATTCTGACGTTGTAACGACTTCTAGACAGTGTAGAGCAGTGCCCTTCAACCTTTTTATGCCTACCGCCCACTTTTACTATTTTTATGAGATAAATTAGCCAACCGCCCACCAAAATTAAAAATCCAACAAACATATATTAAAAATTATGTATGGTACATTATATATATTATATAAAAACATTATGCAATTACCTTTAATTTAGTGAGATCCTTGTGCTTGATGCTTGGAAACTAAATTCCGAATGTTTGGCTCGAATTTAGTGAGGAACAAACGAATGTCCCCTCTTTCAGGGATTTTTAAAGCATTCCTGTTTTTGGTAAGAATGTGATTCACAGCACTAAAACCTGATTCAACTAGGTACGAAGTAGGAAAAGCGATCAGTAATTTAAAAATCTTTTTCCACATATTGGGATATACATTTGACATCTTTTTATTTTGCCAAAGCTGCATATAACCACCGTTATTGAAATTTCCCTTGCTTTCCTCATCATGTCTGAGTTCTAATAGCTCCTCTTGACATGTTACATCAGCTTCAGTAACATTTGCAGTAAACGGGTTTACCATCCAATCATATACTTCCATGGTTAAAACATCACTGAATCGAGTTTCAAAATCCGTTTCAAGTTTATTGAGATGACCAATAAACCTTTGTGTATCAATTGTTGTTATGTCATCCTTAATAGATAACAATTCTGGAAACTGGTGAAATTCCCTTTTTGAAAGATTGTGACTGAATAAATCCAGCTTTTCAATGAATAATGAGATAACTTTTTGGCAGTTCATGAGTGTCATATTGGCTCCTTGAAGCTGCAAATTACAATCATTGCATTTCTTAAATATTCCTGCCAAATAACAAGCATCATTTTTTATCATTTTTAACTTTTGGCTAAGATCAACTTCATTTTGGTCTTCTAGAAACTGCACTACGCTCTCATATAGTTCAACAAACCGAGTTAAACATGCACCCTTCGAGAGCCATCGGACCTCTGTGTGTAATAATAACCTAACAAATTGTTCATCATTGTCATGACACAACTGACGAAACATTCGATCATTTTTTGCATACAATATTGTAAATTTTGTTGAATTTTACAAGAATTTTATAAATTTTCTTGCCGCCCACCTAAAAGCTCAAATCGCCCACTAGTGGGCGATATCGCCCAGGTTGAAGACCGCTGGTGTAGAAGAACTACTCACATTTTGCATTAAGGTAAGCGATACACCGCTGGATGAATGATAACTCATTCTCTCCGTATGGATAGCAGTCGCATTTGAAGGGGATTGGATTGTTGCAGATGACGTGTAAGGTTGGAGGTTTTCAGGACAATGATCAGCTGGTTCTCCCGATAATGAGTTTCTCGACGATGAATCTTGGTCCTCAGAGCTGAACGTGACGTTGAGCCTTGTAACCGGAGATTGATCTTCAACACGCCTAGATCTTTTAACACCTGCGGAGGTGTAGGGGTCTTGGCTGGTTGCTTGAGGGGTTACTTCAATAGTAGAGTCAAAGAGTCCCTGGTTATTCTTTCGATCCCACTTACCGCCACTTGAGCATATTGGTGGTAATGCATTTCGAGATCTTTTAAAGGGTTAGTCACACGGTGCCCTGGGAAAGAAGAGAAAATTGATGAATACGAGTTTCTTAAAAACATGCCATACGATAGTTAGATTCTCTAGAAAATCAAGTTCACATAGCTATCAACATGTGTTATAAGTAGCTCCACAAGGTTTGTCAAATCTACGTTTACGCTTAGTAGTTATTAATGCCAGTAGACTCATTAAATGACAAAGTTGCATCATTTTCAAATTCTATACATGATCATATATATATATATTTATGATGAATAAAACCACGAAGGAAAGGAAACACAAAAAGGTGCTCAAGCGCTTTCGTCTAATGACATCCTCAGGAACACTGAAGTACATAAAAGGTTACGGCCTATATATAGGTTACAGAAAAAAAAAAAAAAACAAACACAAACATAATATATATATATATATATATATTAATACATCATACTACACACACACACACACACACACACATATATATATATATATATATGCAATAAACAGAGAAGTAAAAATTAACAAAGAGGCATACAGATTTGTAAGGAAAAATATCGATTTTTAGCACAAGATCAAATGAATTATAAAAATACAAATTTATACTGGAAATCTGCCCGGGTTTTAACACTTTGCCTTTTATAGTCAAGTTTCGATTATATATAAATAAAATGAAGATTAAAAGTTAATAAAGTGGCATACAAGTTTACCAAAGATTTAGCGTCCTACCCTTTTTATCTAAATCTGTTTTGAAGGAATTCAAAACAACAGGATCGAGTTGAAAAAGACCTTTGCTTATGTTGAAGTTATTTGAAAGTTGGATAATGGCAGACTCAAGAATATTTCTGTTAACAATGTTGCTAGAGTGAAATAACACTGAAGCATTATTCCAATCAATAAAGTGGGATAACTCTGACAAATGGACAAAAAGAGCACTGGACAACTGTCCTGTTCTAACGGAATATTGATGCTGTTTTATACGTGTGTGCAAATCCTTTCCCGTCTGACCTATGTAAAAGGAATCACATTGTTTACACCCAATTTTATAGATAATGCCTGAATTATTGGTAGGGCTATTTTTTACTATGATATTTTTCACAATATTGTTATATGAAAATACTACATTAATATCCAAAAGTTTAAGTACATTAGCAATGCCTAAAAAGCCCGGGAAAAATGGAAGTACTAAAATATTTTTTGACAAAGTACGAGTGTTATTATTGACACGATAGAAAGTTCGTTTTGCCTTGTTGAGACAAGATACCATAAACGCAGATGGATAACGCAGATCACTTCCAATACCGTTGATTTTTTCCAATTCGGCATCGATGTATTCCGGACTGGCGATCCTAAGGGCGCGGAGAAACATTGATGAAAAAATGGCCTGCTTAGTGGGGGTGTCATGTCCCGAGTAAAAGTGTACGTAGGACAAATTGTTTGTTGTTTTCCGATAGATACTAAACTTAAAACCTGGGCTTTCCCTATGTACACGCACATCCAAAAATGGGATTGAATTGTCTTGTTCCACTTCTAAAGTAAACTTAATGGAGGGGACTTGATCATTTAACTGAAGGAGGAAGTTATCCAGGTCACGATTCATGGGCCAGACACACAAAATATCGTCGACGTACCGCAACCAAGGGATGCCAACCCCCAGGATTCTCGGAATGTAAGTAATTTCGAAAAACTCCATATAAATATTGGAGAGGAGGGGCGATAAGGGGTTGCCCATGGCCATCCCAAACACTTGTTGATAATACTCGCTATTGAAAGTGAATTTACAGTCTTTGATGCAAAGCTTAATAAGTTCCAAAACAATGTGTGAAGGTAGTGGCAGGTGGAACAAGACAATTCAATCCCATTTTTGGATGTGCGTGTACATATGGAAAGCCCAGGTTTTAAGTTTAGTATCTATCGGAAAACAACAAACAATTTGTCCTACGTACACTTTTACTCGGAACATGACACCCCCACTAAGAAGGCCATTTTTTCATCAATGTTTCTCCGCGCCCTTAGGATCGCCAGTCCGGAATACATCGATGCCGAATTGGAAAAAATCAACGGTATTGGAAGTGATCTGTGTTATCCACCTGCGTTTATGGAATCTTGTCTCAACAAGGCAAAACGAACTTTCTATCGTGTCAATAATAACACTCGTACCTTGTCAAAAAATATTTTAGTACTTCCATTTTTCCCGGGTTTTTTAGGCATTGCTAATGTACTTAAACTTTTGGATATTAATGTAGTATTTTCATATAACAATATTGTGAAAAATATCATAGTAAAAAATAGCCCTGCCAATAATTCAGGCATTATCTATGAAATTGGGTGTAAACAATGTGATTCCTTTTACATAGGTCAGACGGGAAAGGATTTGCACACACGTATAAAACAGCATCAATATTCCGTTAGAACAGGACAGTTGTCCAGTGCTCTTTTTGTCCATTTGTCAGAGTTATCCCACTGTATTGATTGGAATAATGCTTCAGTGTTATTTCACTCTCGCAACATTGTTAACAGAAATATTCTTGAGTCTGCCATTATCCAACTTTCAAATAACTTCAACATAAGCAAAGGTCTTTTTCAACTCGATCCTGTTGTTTTGAATTCCTTCAAAACAGATTTAGATAAAAAGGGTAGGACGCTAAATCTTTGGTAAACTTGTATGCCACTTTATTAACTTTTAATCTTCATTTTATTTTTATATATATTGAAACTTGACTATAAAAGGCAAAGTGTTAAAACCCGGCAGATTTCCAGTATAAATTTGTATTTTTATAATTCATTTGATCTTGTGCTAAAAATCGATATTTTTCCTTACAAATCTGTATGCCTCTTTGTTAATTTTTACTTCTCCGTTTATTGCATATATATATATATATATATAATATATATATATATATATGTGTGTGTGTGTGTAGATATGTATATATATATATATATATATATATATATGTTTGTGTGTATGTTATTTTTTTTTTTCTGTAACCTATATATAGGCCGTAACCTTTGATGTACTTCAGTGTTCCTGAGGATGTCATTAGACGAAAGCGCTTGAGCACCTTTTTGTGTTTCCTTTCCTTCGTGGTTTTATTCATCATATATATATATATATATATATATATATATATATATATATATATTGAAAAATGAACATGAATAATTCCTACATTCATATAATTCTTATGTTCATTCGTATACTTCGTATATTTATATTCATATATTCATTTTGACATATAAAGCCCAAAATCGCATAATGCTGACACGAGTTTGGATAAATTTTTTATTTGCTTTCTATGTTATAATAATTGATGAATTATTTCTTTTTAAACTACTTAATCATTTTTTTTAGATTTAGCTTATTAATGTAATCTTGTTCATTCCCTGTATACATTATCATGTCCTGCTTAACGTTTAATTTTGAATCTTAAGCATTTAATTTTTGCTCATGTGCATGTTTGTTTGCAATTCGTGATGGGAAGGCATATTTCAATTTCCATTTTTAGTTAACTCGGCAGATCATGATAACATCAGATCTGTCAATATGCAGTTTAAAATAAAAATATGGCTTCCTCTTTCTTAGCAGTCTAGACCTTGCTATAGCTAAAATATTTATTTTGTCTTTAATATTTTGCAAAGTAAATCAGCCTATTGAGAATAAAAAACAAAAATAGATCAGCATTAAATAATAATGATGTCAGTAAAAATTTCAGTATATAAACCCATAAAATTTTTCCATTGTTCATTCTGATTTGGCTGATCTAACTTAGAGGCTGAGCATTACTTGTAACATTTTAGCAGTAAAACTACAGTAAGAAAAAAATCTTTGTCTTCTCCTTCGAGCCTTGCTCTCTTCAGAGAACTTAGTCTTAAATAGAGAAAAGTAATTTCCCGATACGTTACAAGAAGAATCGGGGAACCTTAAGAGAATTTAGTAAGCTCACAGAATCCTCCGATCCATTCAGTTGACCGGTGTGTCACGACTCCAAGTTCTCCACGCCCATTCTTCGTCCAGGAACAAGTGGCCAGCAAGACACGTCTTCAGGACACATCTTCAAGGATTTCGCCGTAGGAATCTTGTTAAGTACAGATCCTTTTTTCAAATTAATTACTAAACATTTGAGAAGTCAGTATAATTAACAGTTAATAATTAGCATCATGACAGAATTAACAAAAAACACAGTGAACATTCCATACACCAGTGATACATTTATTTTTATTGAAACCGAGTTATTTCCACTATTATAGTTAGCATAGAATAATTTTATTTAATGTGCCAATCACAATATTATCGTACATTCACGTACATTCGAGTGAAATTTTTTTCACATTTTTTATTATTTTGTTTACAATTTTTTTCAAATTTTTCCCTAGTTAGGTAAATTGTTGTGCATTATTTGTGTATTTCTTAAATAGAGTAGATAGGAAACCCACTCCAGTTTATAGCAGTTCAAGTCAGTCGGTTGCATCCAGAGGGACAACCGCCGCAGAAATCAGCCCCGAGAGTAATCAGTTCCAGTTGTTGAATCCAGTAGGATCAACACAGTCAGTTTCCAGTCAGTCAGTTTCCAGTCAGTCAGTTTCCAGTCAGCCAGTTTCAGTTCAGCCACTTCCAGTTAACTCAGCAGTTGAGATTCGAAATCCAACTGAAACGATTTTTCAGCCAATAAGGCAAATTTTAATCACCGAACCAGAGTCAGATTCACAATTTACTGAAAAGGATCTTGTTAATGAAAGTGTCTCTGAACATAGTGTAGAATGTGTATTTTCTGAGGTGCAAACGAATGCGCAGATGGAAAAATTGTATGAGGGGCAGTTAAATGAACAAACATGTGCAAATGATTTAAATGAAGAAAACGAATTGATAGATGAATGTTTAGGGCTGCAGGACGATACCAACAGAAACGTGGATGACGGATTAGAAGAAATCGTCAAACCAAAAATGGCTGATGTTCGAAGAGCGCTTGCAATTTTAAGACAGTATGTTGAATGCTCTGATGAAACTTCAGAAACTGCAACATTTTCCCAGCTGCATTATAAATACCAAGAATGTATTGAAAATATAGTCTTAAAAAATCGAAAACTATTAACGCTAAATCACTTTTTATCGAAGACTGAGTAATTGTTTTAGCGGTAAGAAATTTATTTATATGTGAAATGTATTTTAATGGTTATAATAAGTATGTTCAGTTTAATTTTGTATAATAAATAACAGTTAAAAGTTTTTATCATTTGGGTACCTTTAAAGCATTTATATAAAAAGTTGATAAATAAAAAATGTTTTAGTACAGTATTTTATTAATATGAAATAATAACGTGCCAATGATACTGAAACGGATGTAAGAATCAATTTTTTCTGGTACAAACATGATTCTTACAAGCGGCCTCGACTATTATATATATATATATATATATATATATATATATATATATATATATATATATACAGAGAATACCAGTCTGATGAATGGGAACGTTGCTCTCCTGCAGCTAGAAGTGACAGGGCCACGAACACAACAGAACGCACCGGAACGCTGCGTAAAAAGTACTCAAATGTTTGTTTGTATGTTTGTTTCGAAAGACCGCGAATCAACCCCAGGAGGATATTTTTATTTTGTTTTTTTTTCATGAAAGACCATGAAACCTCATAAAAGACCGACATGAAGGACGGTGAAGGATCCTCATGAAGGAAGGTGAGGGGGAAATTTTCAAAATGATCTATGTCTCTCCCCAAAAGCGGCTATACTACTTATCCCACTCTTCTTTTGCTAAAATATTCAATTTAGGTGATTTCAATGTTGACCACCACCTTTGGCTTTCCTCCCACTTCACTAAAATCCACAACTTACAACTTTTCTATCCTGAGTGACCTATAGCAGATTGTAAAGCAGCCTACTCGTATCCCCGATCATCCTGGAGATAGGCCCAACATTCTAGATTTATTTTTCATTTCTCATCCTTCTTCTTACTCTGTCAAACTGTTTCTCTGTTGGGCTCCTCTGACCACTATCTTATATCTGTTTCCTGTCCTGTCGCTCCAGTTCGGCCTTTAAATCCTCCCAAGAGAAGACGCCTTGCGTACTTTGAGCACTTTGGGGTCGCTGATTGGGAGACCCTTAAGCAGTACTCCTCTGATTTCCAAAAAAATGATGACTGATTCCGTGGCCGGGCTCCCTCTGAGTGCGCTGAGGGTATCACAGAGGTGATTCTCTCAGGCATGGAGGCGTACAGTCCATATTTTATTCCTACTACTGATGCAAAAAATCCTTGGTGTAACTTTACTTGTTCTAATGCTATCTGCAACAGAGAGGAGTCTTTCAGAAGGTACCGTCACCACCCAACACTCTATTTCTTCCGGGAATCGTGCAAAATCTGTTTTTCGATTCGCCAAAAATTCCTTCGTCCAACAAAAATGTAAAAACCTATTCAACTCTAACTCTTCTTGGTCTTTCTGGCATCTAGCGAAGAACTTCTCCAGCTCAAACTTTTGCCTCCAACTCAACCATGGACGATTGCGGTGCTGTTCGTCCATATATTCCTCCCACTGGCTTTATTATTGCTGAAATTAGAATTTTTTCCAAAGATGTTCTCTCTGCCCTATCTGGGCTCAACTCCAGGAAGTCGTACGGTCCTGATGGTGTTCCTCCTGTAGTCCTGTTTTTCTCAAGAACTGTGCTTCTGTGTTGACACCTTGCAAAGGCAAACGCTTTCGTCTTTGCCTTTCATCTAGTACTCTTCCTTCCTGATGGAAGTTCGCTTTCATTCAGCATGTCCCAAAGAAGGGTGACCACTCTCAACCCTCCAACTATCATCCATTTGCTTTGATTTCTTGCCATTCTAAAGTTTTTTAATATATCTTTAATAGGAAGATTCTTAAACACCTTTCTTCTCACCATCTTCTTTCAGATTGTCACGTCAGTATGGGTTCCGCAAAGGACACTCTATTGGCGATCTTCTTGCTTATCTCTCTGACTCTTGATCATCCTCCTTTCGGGATTTCGGTGAAACCTTTGCTACTGCGCTTGACATATCAAAAGCTTTTGATATAATCTGGCACAAATCTTTAATTTCCAAAATGCCCTCCTTCAGTTTCTATCTTTCTATCTGTGCCTCCATATCGATTTCCTTTCTAGCTGATCAATAGCTGCGGTTGTAGATGGCCATCGTTCTTCTCCTAAAACTATTAACAATGGTGTTCTTCAGGGTTCTATCCTGTCACTCACTATTTTCCTTTTATTTATCAATGATTTATTGAGTCGCACTTCCTGTCCTATCCACTCCTATGCCGATGATTCCACTCTTCATTTCTCCACCCGCTTCACAAAGCGTCCTTCTCAACAGTCACTTCATACTTCGCGTAGAATGGCTATGGTGCACCTAACTTCTGATCTTTCTACAATATCTGAATGGGACAGAGAAAACCTTGTGGCTTTCAATGCCTCAAAAAAAAAAAGTTCCTTCATCTGTCTGCTCGTCACAATCTCACCCACGATTATCCCCTTACCTTCAACAATAAACAACTCAATCCTTCCCATTTTCTTAACATTCTTGGTGTTTCCTTTTTCGTGATCTTTCCTGGAAAGATCACATATACTCTCTTTCTAAAATAGCTTCGAAGAGGTTAGGTGTGTTGTACCGGCTCTACAGTTTCTTCACTCCCACTCAGTTGCTCTCTCTGTACAGGGATCTTGTCCACCCTTGTATAGAGTACGCTTCTCATGTGTGGACTGGCTCAACCCACACAGCTCTACTCGACCGGGTGGAATCAAAGGCTTTTCGTCTCATCAGTTCTCCGCCGCTTACCGACTGTCTTCAATCCCTCTGTCTTCGCCGAACTTCATGCCTCCAAATTTAAGGATAGGACGCAGTACCAAACTTTCGACACAGTCTCATTCATTTTCTGTCCAACTCTCTAATGCATGGGTTAATCCTTATTTTCAATCTTTCATCTCCTCAACCGGTCAACTCCTGAACAATCTTCCTTGATCCATCTTTTCCCCTTTGTATGACCTCCACTCTTTCAAACGCAGAGTGTCCAGGCATTTCGAGATCCCTGGACCTTATTCTGGCTCTCTTCTTCATCTATGGTGGGAGAGGGGCGTTTTTGCTGGCGTTCGCCTTTGGCCCCTCCTTCGTGCATATTAAAATTGAATGTTGGCTCCTTATCTTCATAACTTCGAGCGGCTATGGTATCTGTTTACTCAGGTGAGCTGAAACGGCTAAAAGGCATTGAAATCAGTAATGAAGTAAACTTTTGTTATTGTGTGCAAAACATAATGGTTATTTAAGTGCGTCGTGTTTCAACGCTTTATTTGATGTAAAATACAAGATAAACAAATCTGTGTGTCTGCATGAATCCTGTTTTGATAAAACACTACTTCTATATCAACAAAATGGCAATGTTTTGTCAGGAGTAAAAATTGTAATGTTTGGTAAATAAGGAATACTGAATGTATTTCGGTAAAGCGATGGGAAAAGATGTTTTCAGTGTTTGACGAGATAAAAAGGGTCTCAGCTTGTGTGTTGGAGAAGAACTAAAACTTACACAGATTAATTCATATCTGAGAGTTTATTTAAAGTAGACCCACAAAACTTCAAATCTATGCCTTAGTTTAAGTTTAACTCGATAATACGAAATATGTGTAGTGTGAAATGTGTATATAAACCAATACTTCCAGTATTATTTGAACTATGCAACCTTGCTTTGATAAAACGAATGCCCCTGGCGCCAAACTACTAATATATACACACAGTGTGTGTGTATATATATATACTGATTTCCATGATCATTATTTAAAGAGCTAAAACTACTAAAACTCAAAGATGTAACCAAACTGGCACATTTTGTTTTCATTTACGAGTGTAATAATAAAATCATTAACTTACATTGGATGGATAAATATTTTGTAACTCATCAAGAAATCCACTTGTATCAGACTAAAAATAGATCAAAGCACATTAAACTTCAATTTAGATTGTCTTCATTTCAAAAATTGTCCATTTTCATTGGACTGAAACTCGTGAATGATTAATTTAAATGGTGATATAAAATATTTTGAATATAAATTCATCAAAAAACAAGTTGAAATCTTTATTAATAATGGAATACTAATAAAAATCTAGGATTAAATATACATTACTATCAGTATAGGATTCAAGGGGGACCAAGCTCCCCCATAGGGAAAAAATATAATGAAACCATTATTTGTGATATTTATAATGAGAAAACTAAAGGGTCTTGTGGGTTATAACCCATCATTTTTGCAAACCTTTCACAAACAGATTTCACTCAATAAAATATCTCTGAATAAACATGGACTTTATTCAATGAATATTAGATAATAAATGATGGGTTAGGTTAGGTTTCTGTTGTTGTATTATATGAAAAATAAAGTAAATGATGGGTTATAACCAGTGTTGGGCACTAAAGCGTTAATCCGATAACAGTTAATTAACGAAGTTAACTTTTTTTAACGGACTATTAACGGAAGTTAATTTCCATTTATCGTTATCGGACCAGTTAACTTCCGATAACTCGATATTTAGTCTGTTAAAGTCCGTTAACACGTTAACTGCGAGGAGTCATTCACGGAAGATCACCGCTCCGCGAATGAATTCAAACCGCCATAACTTCAGTCTGCCAATTCCGTCCTCTGCCTTAGTGGAACGGCTCTTCTCTCTCGGCAAGGACATCCTGAGGCCCAAGAGGTCAAGACTGGCAGTTGGGCCTAACTTTGAGAAGTTGGTCTTTCTGAAGGGCAACCAGCACATTGTGTCATAGTCTTTAATAAATGTGCCTAAAATTTAATTTTACCTTTCAGTTCCCGCCATAATAATTCTCTGGTAAATTAAAATTTAGTAATGGTTAGTGGTTACAAGGGTTTCAAAACATGTAATCAGTACATTTTTTATTAAAAATAAAAAAAAAGTTATTAAGCAAAAAAGTTGCAAAACTTGATAAAAATACAGTTAAATACCTATTTATTGTTGGGTTTTGCATAAATAAACATTTTCTATGGGTTTTAAAGCTTTTTTCCTTGATTTTTTTAAATGTTAGTAAAGAAATAGTTATCGTTAACGGATTATCGTTAACTTCCGTAACTTTGTAGTAAAATTATTGGATTATCGTTATCGGAGTTAAAAATTGGGGTTAACGGATTATCGTTATCGAAGTTAACTTTTTGGTTAACGGTGCCCACCACTGGTTATAACCCACAAGATCCAAACTAAAATGTCACAGCAACCATCATTTTTACGAGTCCTATCTCATTTTAGAAACTGACCTCTTCCTCTAAAATTCTCTTAAACTTCAAATTTGCCAAATTATATTTGATTGATCAGAGATGGTCAGTATTGATTATACTACATCTTCAGTACTGTAACTTAGATATGAATTGTATCTTGAACAAAAATATAAAAGTATCTTATATTTTTTGAAGCATGAATCATTAAGGATTAAGTTATGAAAGACTTTTTTTACATAAAACTAATTTTAGTTGTCCTTTAAACTATAATGATTTAAAAGAAGCGTTCCCAACCTTTTTATGCCAATGTATCGTGTTTTGCCATCATGCATTTCTAAGTACCACCATTTAATTTAAGGAAAAAAGAAAGGTGTATGTACCACAACCAAAAACCATAGGGAGGGAACTGTGGTGTTTATTCTTGAATCCTGGGTCTTATCTATAAAGTTATATTTATTCTAATGATATTCATTGATATTTGTACTGAATCAAAATCTTGACTGAGGCCTTGCATGTTATTGTTGAATATTATGAAATCTACCTGTTCTGCAAATTGGATAGCATGCAAACCCACAGTCAGAAAGGTTGCAGGTTATTCATCTTTACAACTAATATTGCTTTCGGGAACATTATGATTAAAATAATTATCAATTAGCAAGCTGCATATTTATAACCCTCTTACATACCACTTAAAAGAGTTCTCTGTACCAAAGGTTGGGAATTTCCTATTTAAATGACTTGAAGTTCTCTTTTGCTTATTATTTCTAGTCTTCAAAACTGAACTGATTAGAGAAGTATCTTTGGATCAAATGTAGAATTCGGACCCCAGCCTTTTTTAGTTAGCTTTATAAGGCTAACTAACGAAAATATCATGACCTAACCTAACCAATCGTCAAGGGCGTACAGTTAACCTAACGATTGGTTAGGTTAGGTCGTGATATTTTCGTTAGTTAGCCTTATAAAGCTAACTAAAAAAGGCTGGGGTCCGAATTCTACATATGATCCGTATCTTTTATCTAGAAAAGTATCTTAGATATGTATTTTGTGTTTTTGATAAACAATACACCAGTATCTTGTATTTTGTATCTAAGATACATTTCTTAAGGTATCTTGCCCATCTCTATGATTGGTAAACCTGTGGCCCTCATCCGAACTCCATGGAGAAATCCTAAATCCACCACTGATTACTGTATTGTTCATTTGTTTTGTCTAATCTAGGATTAAATGTACATTACTTGTTTATTACTTGGTTATTTCTCGTTTATTTCTCGTGTCTATCATTCAATTCCTGGCACTGTATTGTTATCATGTCTTCAATAGTGACTGTGTTTATTGGTTTTATATCTATCATAACAACTTAAGATTAATATAATGTATTTCCACTATTAGTTCATTTGTGTATTGATCATAAATTGAATGATATTATTAATGATACCTATCTATGAAGTGATGTTTTGTCTTTAAGAGCCCAATAAGGCCTAAAGCTTAAGGGTCAAATAAAATAAAATAATCCAATTTCAATTATTTATTTTATTAAAATTATTGCAACAACAAAAATTATAAAGTGTAAAACTTGTATTTATTTTATAAATAAATAAATAAATCATTCATTCATATATATATATATATATATATATATATATTTATTTATTTAGCCAAAATGTGTGATAATTCTTGGAGAATTGTTTATGTTACTTCTGAATATAAACACTCTTTGTGAACCTAAATACCAAGTTTCAGCGGTTTGATATATAAAAGGCTTTTAAATCTTTGCCAAGGGTATAATAATATCGGTGACTTGATATTTCATATATGTATATATATATATATATATATATATATATTATATATATATATATATATATATATATATATATATATAGGGTGTCCGAAAATGAATATACCAAAAATAAAGTTGAATAACGTTTTTGTTACTTGAGATAGCAACATAAATTGAAGGTAAATACATGCAGCAGGCCTGTAAAAATTGGGTTATTTAATTTTGTTAAGGTGTCATTTACACTGGTTTGATTAATTAATGAACTTCTACATGTCCATCATTCGCTATCATCAATCTAATTCTGCGTTCAAATTCTGAGAAAACATTTTCCAACACAGCTGTAGAGATGGATGAGACAGCACCACAAATACGATGTTTCATTTCTTCAATGTTCCTTGGTTTGTTATGATAGACTTTAGTGTTCAAGAAACCCCAGAGATAGAAACCTAAAGGTGTTAAATCAGACGAAAGAGCGGGCCATTTCAGAGGTCCTCCCCGACCAATCCAATGCTCTGGAAAAGTTTGGCTTAAAAACGCATTAACAATTCGACCAAAGTAGGGTGGTGCTCCATCCTGTTGGAAGAAAGCTCTTTGAAACAAGCCAAGATTTTCTTAGAGTTATGGAATAAAAAACTCTCGTAGCATGTTGAGGTACGAATTCCTGATGACAGTTCGTTCGACAAAAAATATGGTCCATAGATACGGGAACGTAACATGGCATACCAGACGTTTACATTAGGGAAATCCCTTTCATGTTCATACAATTCATAGGGATTTTCTTCACCCCATATCCTGCAATTATGTCGATTAACTTTGCCCGATATGTGAAATGTAGCCTCATCACTAAAAAGGAGGTTTGAAAAAAGTGTTCATCTGATTCTACCCTTTCAATTAATTCTTGACAAACATTTACTCTGGTCTCATAATCCTTTTCAAAAAGTTGATGAACTACCTGCATTTTATAGCATTTGAACCTCAATTATTTATGAAGAATATCATGGACAGAGCTTCTTGGGATGTTTAACTCAGTTGATACTCTCCTAATTGACTTTTTAGGGCTTCTGGCAAATGCTTCCCTAATTGCATTTGCCCTTGCTGAGACTTTCTTAGCCTTCCGGTAGATTTCCCCTTCAGTACAGATCCACTAGCCTCAAATTGGTCTACCCATCTTCGTATGCTGTCTTTCAGGCGCTGGTTTGTTCATCTCAAGTCGGAAACGCCTTTGGGCTTTAATGATTGAACCACTTTCATGTAAAAATTTCAGTTTTTTGTGGAGTTGTCATTTTATTAAAAACTGGGGTTTCTTCTGAAACAAAAAGAAAAAAAATTAATATATACAGCAAAACAAAACTTATAAGTCTACTGCATGTATTTTCATCAATTTATATTGCTATCTCAAATAACAAAACTTTATTTTTGGTATTTTCATTTTCGGACACCTTGTACGAGTATAAGAGAGTGACAGACAAACCTGTGACCGGTGACATGCAAGGTTTGACTTTTCAGATATGTTTTTTTGTTGATATGTAATCATCGACCTCTCTCTCTCTCTCCTCTCTCTCTCTCTCTCTCTCTCTCTCTCTCTCTCTCTCTATATATATATATATATATATATATATATATATATATATATATAGTAACCTTAACCTTTGGTTAGCTTCCGCCCGAATTGTTCATTCTGACAAAGATAGATCAATCTTTACACTCCACCTTAGACCTACAGTTTAACATGGAATCCGAACGATGCCCCACCAGCAGCCCAGCGTCTAGGCCACCCAGAGTACCCATTTATCTACCAACCACTTTCTTTATTGTGTGGAAGGATGAACAGCTGGGTTTTGCTGCGCGCCGGCTGCCGTCACCGGGGTCTCGATCCCGGGGCCGATGGATTCGTAGTCAGCGACTCGAACCACTACACCACCGAGGCGCATTATCCTCCAGTATATAGACTTACTTACTTGACTTATGTCCCATCCGGCTTAGAAGCCGCGTCGGGTCCCCCAGATGGCGTCTTCGTTCCAGATCCTTCTCGTTTGTCACCTCCCTCCTGTGAACCAGGAAGGAAAAGTGCGTCGGTTCGCCCGTACGTGGTATGCGCCATCATCATAGGATTTCTTGGCAAATAATGCAGCCGGTTTGCCATCCCTCTGCTGCTTTTTATATACATATACACATATACACACACACACACACACACACACACACACACACACACACACACACTCATACATATATATATATATATATATATATATATATATATATATATATATATTATAATAATAATAATAATAAGGAAGTATGTTTTCTAATTTACAATTTGAAATAAAGTCCTCAGATTTCATTTGAACAGAAAAATTTACTTTGATCGCTTTAATTGTAATTAATATCATTGTTTCTGAGGTTCATATCACGTGACAAATATTTCTTACTACATTTTTACTACGTTTGAAAATCCTTAATTACCAACTGATCCTTAATTACCAACTCTAAGACTCCTTTCCTCTCTTGGTAACACGCACGAAGTTTACACTAACGTTCCTTCAAGGTTTTGTTAAAATTTTCCATTTGTTCTCTCTCTCTGTTTGTAATTATTTAAGTCCTTCGTTGTCTCCTGCTACTATTCCTCGAATCTTTTCCATCGCCGCCTTCACCTGTTCGATTTCTTTCATCAAAGAGTTGTTAAGATCGCCAAGATTCTCTTTCTCGGCCGCCATACTTTCCGGTTATTTCTGTTGCATTTTTACCACCGTAAAAAGTTCGCAGAAACATTATTTTAATTTGTCCTCCTCTTGTTTGCAGTCACCCAGTTGTTTGCTCGAATGTTCCAGAGATTGTTTGGCACAAATAACGACAGATTTTTCTTTTTTATTCATTTCTTTCCAACGCTCTTCTTAGGCTCCCTATAAGCATGCTCTAGATTAATTTGTAGCTTTTATTTCTTCTTTAAGTTGATCGTTGCTGGTTTTGCAATTTTTCTGGAGGACTTGTAACTTATTTCCTAAATTATTTTGAATCTGGGAAAAACACTTGATTTCCTTTTTCCACTTCATTTGGTATCCTCTCACCCTTACACAGAGTTCTTCGATCTCCTATTTCTGTTTTTTTAATAACGCAATTAACATCTTTTCACTTTTCGACTAATTCAAGTCCTGTTTTATGGATTCAATAGTTGTTAGCCCAATTTCTATCAAAGACTTTAAATTGCCGTTGATTTGTTTCAACTCTTCATTGTTTCCTGCAATATCCTTCTTCATCTACATCAGCTTCTCCTATTCTTCCTCCAGTGACTTCTTCAGCTGATTGTTCTAGTTTTGTAACCTTTTCTTGGATATTAAGAAGTTTTTGTCGTCTTTTTATCATTATCATTACCATTATCAATATTTTTATCATTATCATTATTATTTTCTACGTTTCTAGTTCTTGTCGTCTGTTTATTTTCTAAGTTTTTAGTTTTTGTAGTCTTTTCATCATTATCCTCGTTAGGCAGTTGTACCATATCACAGATTGTATTTGTTTCTTTTCTTTCTTTTACAGTAGTGTCTTCTTTTGGTGGTCTATTTTCATTTGCTCCTCTCTCATCCATATATATATATACACCGTATTTTACGCCTTACAAAACGCACTTTTTTTCCTTAAAAATGCCTTGAAAAATCCCCCTGCGTCTTCGAAGCCGGAAGTGGTCGAGCCCCCCCTGCATCTTCCAACGTCGAAGCCTCAGAAATACGTTTCCTCAAACTAGAGGGTGTCTCGTGCCGAAAACTATAGGTTAAATTAGGACGGGGGATAGTTTACGGCACGACAAGGGTCTCGTACCTTGTTCATTTATCATCTGGCTGTCAGTGGAGCCAGAAGTGGTTTTCAGTCCTACAAATATCACCCTGATCCATGGCAGGTGTATCAAGGAGACATAACTACACTATTGGATTTAAGCTGGAAGTAGTGCGGTATGCCAACGAACACGGCAATAGAGCAGCAGAGAGACACTTCGGACCACCACCTACTGAGAAGATGATTCGGCAGTGGAGGAAGCAGGAAGGAGAATTTCAAGAAGCTGATAAAAAAAAGCACAATCTTCGTAAAGTACCAGCAAAATGGCCAAATTTGGAAGAAAACTTGTGTAGATGGATAACGGACCTTAGAAACACGGGTATTGCAGTGACTACGAAAATGATCATAATAGAAGCATGGAGACTGGCAGCAGAAACTGGAGTGGATGAGTTTGAGGATGAATAAAATGCTTTTGACTTCTATTGGCCATGATTTTTAGTGATTTTTACTTTTCCATTTCTGCAAAAATAAACAACTTTAAACAATAATACTTGTATATTTTTACATACTTTCTACTGGTGGTATATACTAATTCCCTTGTCGTTGCCATACTGACAAAGCAAATCAAGCAAATCAGAGTGCGTCTTCCACGAGTCAAAAACTTTTTTTCTTAGAATTGCCTTTCCAAAATCAGGGTGCGTCTTCCACGATGCAGCGTCTTATAAGGAGAAAAATACGGTATATATATATACACAATAGTAATCTAATTGATAATGTAGAAATATCCCCAACTATGATATCAGACCACAACATCATTGAAATAACAACTAATATAAAAGCAACAGGAAAGGAAAGAACAGGCACAACAGAAAGAAGCAAATTCGAAATTTTTAATTTTCACTCCAAAACTATAAACTGGGAAGATGTGACATCAGTAGTATAGGGTCAAAACCCATGAGTGCAATTGCAGTGCAATGTTGCATAATATTACGTAATGTCGCAATGTTGCAAGAATGCCACCCCCCTTCCCCTTATTGCCAAGGCAAGGGGTATGCAACTTGGAGTTATCCCCCTAGCTGATCCCCCCAAAAGGGCAGAAAGAGAGAGGAGAGGACCCAGAGAGTACCAACCTTTGTTGCCAATCCCAAATGGGAATGCAAGGGGCATGCAACTTGGAGGCGGAGTTCTCCCCCAAGCTATTCCCCCCAAAGGGGTATACCTAACCTAAGAGGCCTCTATGGGAGGTAAGGGGCTTCCTCACCACCCAAAGAGCCAGAAAGAGAAAGGACCAGACATCCTTGCTCGGCTGGAAGCCGAGCTCATATGACTCCGTCGTCCGCCTCCCGCTCTTTTATAGACCTCTAATCGGCCAGTTGGCTGAGTTGCCAGATAACGCCATGTATTTAATTCACCAGCCAATAGAACGCTGAGTTGCCAGTTTATGCTATATATTTAATTAAACCATATATTAATCAGCCTAGAAGAATGAGTTGCCAGATAGCAATATTTATTTAATTATTCCTTATATTATTCAGCCATTCGGTTGCTAAATACCACCATTTATTTTAATTTATATTAGGGAGAGTTGCTAAGTACCACCATTTATTTATATGATGATAATTGTCAGGTAATGCCGTTTATTTTAATTCGTTACCACAGCAGATGAATCTTCTCCTTAAAGGGAACTATTAATTTTAAAAGAAATTCTCTTTATTAAATAAATAATTAGAATTTAAACACACACACACACACACACACACACACACACACACACACACATTCCTATACATACGACCGAGTGACTAAATTAACCCATATATTCATCCATTAACAGTCTTTGAAGACCGATTTGAGAAATAGCAATTAATTAATTATTCAGAAAACCAAACAAAAGATATAATTGTGTACAGGAATAAATAAATCATTTATTACATAATTCCTATTTTTATTATTATTATTAATATCACAATTCACGTTAAATCACAAATAACAGTGGTAAAGGATGCGCTTGTATATATATATTAATTATTTTGAAAATATACAAAACGTATAACGATATTTGTAGAAAATATATATATATATAATAAACGAATGAGCAATTCGTGCACACACACACACACACACACACACACACACACATTCCTATACATACGACCGAGTGACTAAATTATCCCATATATTCATCCATTAACAGACTTAGAAGACGGATTTGAGAATTAGCAATTAATTAATTATTCAGAAAAACAAACAAATGATATAATTGTGTACAAGGAATAAATAAATAATTTTATTACTTAATTCCTATTTTTATTATTATTAGTAGCACAATTTTCGATCAAATATTAGTACAGGAAAAATATAGATATATTATCAAATATAAGTACAGGAAAATATATACAAAACGTTTAATCATATTATTACAGGAAATATATACAAAACGCATAATCATAATTTTTTACCCACTTTACACTCGGCAGGTAAGTTGCCTTTAAGCGCAGCTAGAACACAATCAAACGCACACATAAAAACGTCATCGTGGGTCGTTACATTGAATAAAGGGGAAGTAGAAGAAAACTTACGAAGAAAGGTGGAGCGATAATTTCCGATTCAAAACACACGGTCATCTCCCCACCTCCCTCATTCCGTCCACGAACTTCTCACCCCATCTGCTCTTGTATATATATATATATATTAATTATTTTGAAAATATACAAAACGTATAATCATATTTGAAGAAAAAAAATACATAATAAACGAATGAGCAATTCGTGCACACACACACACACATACATATATATATATATATATATATATATATATATACAGGGTGTACATAAAGTCAGGATCTATTTTTGTGAAGCACTTGGAAATTATATGGAATTCAATCATAAAATGATAAAGTGGTAACATTTATTAAATAATTAAGAGTAGGATTCGACGTGACGCCCATCAGTATCCCTGCACAGCTCAAATCGTTCCGCAGCATTTCTAAACACATTCTGGAGCATTTGCGGGGTTATGTTATCTGCAGTAGTTCGTATACGTGTACATAAGTTTTCAAGACTCGTAATCTTCGTCTGATAGACGTGCGATTTGATAAAGCCCCATGCAAAGAAATCTAAAGGGGTTAAATCTGGTGATCTCGCTGGGCAAGGTCTGTTGCTTCCGCGTCCGATCCAGCGATTTGGAAAACGTCCATTTAGATAATCCTGAACAATTTTGGCATAGTGATAAGGAGCACCATCATGTTGATAGACGACGGTACTAACAATCCTATCCCCAATCAGCTGAGGTTCAATGAATTGCTGCAACATGTCCAGATAAATAAGCCCCGTAACTGTAGCTTCAGCAAAGAAAAAAGGACCATAAACCTTAGATTTTGTTAAACCCATCCAGACATTAACTTTAGGTGAGTCTCTTTCCCAATTTTGGACGAAATCATTCGGTCTTTCATCTGCCCAAATTCGACAGTTATGGCGATTTACTTTTCCACACGTATGGAAAGAGGCTTCATCACTAAAGAGAATGTTGTCCATTAAATTATCACTCCAGATTTGTTCTACGAGATCAGCACACACAGCACTTCGTCGAGGGAAATCTTCCTCATGTAAATCATGTAAAACCTGCAAATGATAGCCTTTCTTCTGCAAATTAACTTTCAGAATTTTGTGCACAGATGACGTCGGGAGGCCGAGTCTGTGTGATGCAGCACGAACGGACGTACGTGGCTCCTCAGTGATAATTCCGCGTACTGCATTCACGGTAAGATCTGACACACACGGTCGTCCTGATCTTGCTTCATCATTTACAGATCCCGTTCGTTTAAATTTGTTCACCAATTTTCGTATTGTCTCGTCTATTGGCCATGGCTTATGAAATCTCCTTCTAAACTTCTCTCTGATATCATTGTATTTCTTTCCCTCGATTCGCCAAATTACTATTGCCACACGCTCTTCTGTATTCATTCTAAGAGCTTCTGAAAAGAAAAATAGAAAAAAATAATTATTTCACAAAAATAGATCCTGACTTTATGTACACCCTGTATATATATATATATATATATATATATATATATATATATATATATATATATATATAAAGTACTGCACTGTGGTTTTAAGTCGCATAATAAGTTATGTTTACATTTATGATGTCATACTCTAGCGATGTACAAACACTCACACTGTCCTCTCTCGTCTCAGAGCAAACTACAAACATCTCGTGTTACAGTTTCTTTTCCTTTCAGTACTTAAATTGTTTATATTTAAGTAATGTTCCCCAGAGAAAGACTTTTGTCGCAAACATTTGTGCCTATAATTTCATAGCCTTATTTAACGCGTGCCTGCGCACACAAACACGCATTTGGCTACTCTACAAAACCGCGACATCTTCACGCATTTTTGCATTCAGTTCTATATCGCGACATTTAAAAAAGCCAATAAGTTTAACCAAACCTTGTCTAACCAAAACTAACCTTAATTGTAATCCGTTTTTCGTTATAAAATATAACATTTATAAAGATAAACCCCAGCGACACGGCAAATGTCGTGATATACACGTTCCTCTCGCGATCAGTTGTTATTATTATTATCATCATCATCATCATCATTATTATTATTATTATTATTAGTAGTAGTATTACGCTCAGGTGAATTAGGAAAATGGTTTTCTTAAACAAATTTATTCAAATGAATAATTAATTATAAAAGAGTGTGCAAGAGTATGACATCACAAATGTAAACATAACTTACGCGACTTAAAACCACAGTGCAGTACTTTATATATATATATATATATATATATATATATACATATATATATATATGTGTGTGTGTGTGTGTGTGTGTGTGTGTGTGGACGAATTGCTTATTCGTTTATTATGTATTTTTTTCTACAATTATGATTATACGTTTTGTATATTTTCAAAATAATTAATATATATATAATATATATATATATATATATATATATATATACACAAGCGCAGATGGGGTGAGAAGTTCGTGGATGGAATGAGGGAGGTGGGGAGATGACCGTGTGTTTTGAATCGGAAATTATCGCTCCACCTTTCTTCGTAAGGTTTCTTCTACTTTCCCTGTATTCAATGTAACGACCCACGATGACGTTTCTGTGCGTGCTTTTGATTGTGGTCTAGCTGCGCTTAAAGGCAACTTACCTGCCGAGTGTAAAGTGGGTACAAAATTATGATTATGCGTTTTGTATATATTTCCTGTAATAATATGATTATACGTTTTGTATATATTTTCTTGTACTTATATTTGATAATATATCTATAGTTTTCCTGTACTAATATTTGACCGAAAATTGTGCTATTAATAATAATAAAAATAGGAATTAAGTAATAAAATGATTTATTTATTCCTTGTATACAATTATATCATTTGTTTGGTTTTCTGAATAATTAATTAATAGCTAATTCTCAAATCCGTCTTCTAAGTCTGTTAATGGATGAATATATGGGATAATTTAGTCACTCGGTCGTATGTATAGGAATGTGTGTGTGTGTGTGTGTGTGTGTGTGTGTGTGTGTGCACGAGTTGCTCATTCGTTTATTATATATATATATATATATATATACAGGGTGGGCGGAAAGTAGCTCCCTATTTTGGATTGGTAAAAAAATACGTATATTATCCATTTATTTCAGAAGAAATAATATGAAAAGGTAGGCATACATGGTAGGTTTTCTCTAAAATTCAATGTGGGCTCCAACTCTTTCCACCAGCTTCTGGAGCCGCCCAGGAATGGCGTCCACTGACTTTAGCAGGAACTCCGGCGGGATGGAGGACATGACTTCCCGAATTCGGTCCTCCAGTTCTTCCAATGTCCTCGGTTTGGTGCGGTAGACTTCTTCCTTTACCCACCCCCAAAGAATTTATGCAAGATGGCGCCCCTCCGCACTTCGCTCTTGTTGTCCGTGAGTGGCTGGATGCCCACTTCCCTGGGCGTTGGATGGGTCGTCGTGGTCTACATCAATGGCCAGCCAGGAGCCCCGACTTGACACCGTGCGACTTCTTTCTTTGGGGGTGGGTAAAGGAAGAAGTCTACCGCACCAAACCGAGGACATTGGAAGAACTGGAGGACCGAATTCGGGAAGTCATGTCCTCCATCCCGCCGGAGTTCCTGCTAAAGTCAGTGGACGCCATTCCTGGGCGGCTCCAGAAGCTGGTGGAAAGAGTTGGAGCCCACATTGAATTTTAGAGAAAACCTACCATGTATGCCTACCTTTTCATATTATTTCTTCTGAAATAAATGGATAATATACGTATTTTTTTACCAATCCAAAATAGGGAGCTACTTTCCGCCCACCCTGTATATATTATATATATATATATATATATATATATTTTCTACAAATATGGTTATACGTTTTGTATATTTTCAAAATAATTAATATATATACAAACGCAGATGGGGTGAGAAGTTTCTGGACGGGATGAGGGAGGTGGGGAGATGACCGTGTGTTTTGAATTTTTCCTGTACTAATATTTGATCGAAAATTGAGTTATTAATTTATAATAAAAATAGGAATTAACCCTTTAACGCCGACTGCGTCGAATACGTACCCTTTCAAATACACGCATTTAGACTTAACCCTACAAAAATGTTCGGCGTTAAAGGGTTAAGTAATAAAATTATTTATTTATTGCTTGTACAAAACTATATCATTTGTTTGTTTTTCTGAATAATTAATTAATTGCTAATTCTCAAATCCGTCTTCTAAGTCTGTTAATGGATGAATATATGGGATAATTTAGTCACTCGGTCGTATGTATAGGAATGTGTGTGTGTGTGTGTGTGTGTGTGTGTGTGTGGTGTGTGTGTGTGTGTGCACGAGTTGCTCATTCGTTTATTATATATATATTTTTCTAAAAATATCGTTATACGATTTGTATATTTTCAAAATAATTAATATATATACAAGCGCATCCTTTACCACTATTATTCGTGATTTAACGTGAATTGTGATATTAATAATAATAATAAAAATAGGAATTATGTAATAAATGATTTATTTATTCCTTGTATACAATTATATCATTTGTTTGGTTTTCTGAATAATTAATTAATTGCTATTTCTCAAATCGGTCTTCTAAGACTGTTAATGGATGAATATATTGGTTAATTTAGTCACTCGGTCGTATGTATAGGAATGTATGTGTGTGTGTGTGTGTGTGTGTGTGTGTGTGTGTGTGTGTGTGTTTAAATTCTAATTATTTATTTAATAAACAGAATTTCCTTTAAAATAAATAGTTCTCTTTAAGGAGAAGATTCATCTGCTGTGGTAACGAATTAAAATAAATGGCAGTACCTGACAACTATCATTATATAAATAAATGGTGGTTCTTACCAAATCTCCCTAATATAAATTAAAATAAATGGTGGTATTTAGCAACCGAATGGCTGAATAATATAAGGAATAATTAAATAAATATTGCTATCTGGCAACTCATTCTTCTAGGCTGATTAATATATGGTTTAATTAAATATATTGCACAAACTGGCAACTCAGCGTTCTATTGGCTGGTGAATTAAATACATGGCGTTACCTGGCAACTCAGCCAACTGGCCGATTAGAGGTCTATAAAAGAGCGGGAGGCGGACGACGGAGTCATATGAGATCGGCTTCCAGCCGAGCAAGGATGTCTGGTCCTTTCTCTTTCTGGCTCTTTGGGTGGTGAGGAAGCCCCTTACCTCCCATAGAGGCCTCTTAGGTTAGGTATACCCCTTTGGGGGAAATAGCTTGGGGGAGAACTCCGCCTCCAAGTTGCATGCCCATTGCACTCCCATTTTGGGATTGGCAACAAAGGTTGGTACTCTCCTCTTCCTCTCTCTCTCTCTCTCTCTCTCTTTCTTTCTGCCCCTTTGGGGGGAATAGCTTGGGGGAGAACTCCGGCTCCAAGTTGCATGTCCCTTGCAGTCCCATTTTTGGATTGGCAACAAAGGTTGGTACTCTCTGGGTCCTCTCCTTTCCTCTCTCTTTCTACCCCTTTGGGGGATCAGCTTGGGGGATAACTCCAAGTTGCATACCCCTTGCCTTGGCAACAAGGGGGGCGGGGCTTAGCAACAAATGGGGTTGGGGTGTTTGCAGCAAAGGGGTGGGTGGGGTTGCACTCTTGCAACAAAGGGGGCGGGTGGCACTCTTGCAACAAAGGGGGCGGGTGGCACTCTTGCAACATTACGTAATATTATGCACCATTGCACTCATGGGTTTTGACACTATACTACTAAATCCAGCATAGAAGTAATAGATTGGAAAACCATTTTCGAAGCCAAGACAATGGAGGAGATGCTAATGACGTTAGAGGAGAAGACGTTAGAAATTGTGAGAAAAACATGTCCCAATGATACAACAAAGGAGGAAAGTGAAGCAGGTTCGAAAGACAAAACAGGTCATTGTTCCGAAAGAGAAAAAGAGTGACTGCAAAATTAAGTAATTGTAATGATAATAATCAGAAAAATATTAAATGATAAACTACAAAGTATCGATGTCGTCATACAGGAACTAATCGAGAAGCATATGGAAAAAGAAGATGACGCTATAGAAGCGATAAAGGCTAACTCAAAGTACTTCTATAATTTCGCAAAAAGAAAGTCGAAAAACCATTCGACTGTCGGACCTTTAAAAAATGAGAACAGTGATTTACCTGATGATATAACAGAAGTATCTGAAATATGAAGAGCTCAGTACGAATCATCTTTCAGTATCCCAAAAACTGAAAAATTGATATGCGATAGAAACGCGTTCTTTGAAGAAGAACCACAAGGGGAAAGTATAACGGATTTCGACTTTACGACGGATGATATTACACAAGCCATAGGGAAACTAAAAACACACTCAGCGGCAGGACCGGATAAATGGAATGCCACACTGATCAAAAACTGCAAGAATGCAATCGCTGAGCCCCTATACTGGATATTAGGGCGGCTCGTTTTACACTTTTTTCGATATTTGATTGGGGGTAGTGCGGAAAAGTTGCGATTTGGAGAGAAAATAAAGTGTGTAAAATTTTTTTGATCTACGTCAATACCTTCCGGTGGCGGCGAGTCCTTAAAAATCGAAAAATAGGCCTAAAAACACATACAATTTTTATATAATTTTATATAATTTTTATATAATGTTCATTGTTCAATGACTGCTATTAATTTATTCAAGCCTATAATAGTGTTCTCAAGGTTGTTTGCACAGAAATATACCGGAATTAACATTTGTATAACATCTTGTTAAAACTTGCTTTAAATCAATATTTTGGATATTTTAACGGCTAAGACGCCACCGGAAGTTATTAACAGATTGTGCTGAAATTTTTATTGTTTATTTTGTAAGTCTTTAAAACCATTTTCCAATCTACCCCGTTAGGCCTATTTTTCGATTTTTAAGGACTCGCCGCCACCGGAAGGTATTGACGTAGATCAAAAAAATTTTACACACTTTATTTTCTCTCCAAATCGCAACTTTTCCGCACTACCCCCAATCAAATATCGAAAAAAGTGTAAAAACGAGCCGCCCTACTGGATATGGAGACGATCATTAGACACGGGAGAAATACCGGGCGTCCTGAAGAGCGCGAACATAGTCCCAACATATAAAGGAGGAGATCGATCCGAGGCCAAAAACTATAGGCCAGTGTCGCTTACATCTCATCTCACTAAAATATTTGAAAGAATAGTTAGACAGAAAATCTATGACTTTTTGGAAACTCAGAAAAAATTCAATGATAACAACACGGGTTTCGGTTAGGCAGATCATGCCTATCACAACTAATGGAACACTACAACAACATTATTGATTCACTTGAAAGTAATGAAAACTGTGATGTACTATACACAGACTTTGCTAAGCGTTCGACAAGTGTGACCACAGAATCATAATACATAAACTGAAATATATGGGAATAACAGGAAAAGTAGGGAAATGGATATATTATTTCCTTAGTGAGCGGCGGCAAGTCGTTACAGTACAAGGAGTATATTCATCAGAAACAGAGGTCCTCAGCTCGGTACCACAAGGAACAGTATTAGCTCCACTACTCTTCATAATCATGCTAACTGACATAGATGAGGACGTTACCAGAGACAGCACAGTAACATCCTTTGCGGATGACACAAAGATCAGTAGAAAAATAAGAAACCCAGAAGACATAGGATCTCTACAAACCGACATAAACAGAATCTACAAGTGGACTGAAGACAACAATATGAAGTTTAACACCGAGAAATTTCAGCTATTACGGTACGGAAAAAGAGAAGACCTAAAGTCCATGGAATATTATACCCCAAATGGACAGGAAATTCAGAGAAATTCCAGAGCAAAAGATTTAGGGGTTGTAATGACAGATGATGCGAAATTTGAAACACAAAATAAGATAGCAGTAAACAGAGCAAAGAGAATAACGGGTCAGATATTGAGAACCTTTAAACGAAGGGATAGGAATGTAATGATTCCTCTACTGAAAACCCTGATAATACCCAAATTGGAATACTGCTCGGTCCTAACATCCCCATATAAAAAAGAAGACATTAGACAGCTGGAGGGGATCCAAAGAAGCTTCACAGCCAAGATCAATGGGTGCAAAGAACTAAATTACTGGGAAAGGTTACGAGAACTAGACCTATATTCACTGGAAAGGAGAAGAGAGAGATACACCATTATTTACACTTGGAAAATAATGGAGAAACAAGTCCCTAATCTTACCCTGAATCCCATAACTCCCCAAACAACGGTGGAAAGTAGAAGCGGTAGACTGTCATATTCCCAAATTGAAGGCGAGACAGGGAACATCCTTAACCCTGAAAGAAAATAGTTTTGTAGTGAGAGGACTGAAACTGTTTAATCAGTTGCCCAAAGACCTAAGAAACACAAAGGGAGTTGCAGTGGAAATCTTCAAAAGAAGACTAGACGCCTGGCTCAGAACAATCCCCGATGAGCCGGGCGTACCTGGCTATGTGTGGTGGAGAGCGCAAGAATTCAACTCACTACTTCACCAGGCCAACTCGAGAGGAGGGGCGACAAGCTTGACCCTCGCGAAATGAGAAATCATCGCGTGGAACCTTTGTAAGCTTGTAAGGTAAGGTAAGGTGTATATATATATATATATATATTTTTTTTTTTGTAAAAAATTGCGTGTTTTTATCTGTATGAACTGGATGAAAGGAAACTATTCCTTGTGTTGAACGTCAAACAAATCACGGGGATCAAATTTCTATGTAACGCATGTACCGAGACTAAACTCATTTGAGGTATTTAAAGAAATGGAGAATATGAATACGAATGCAATAGAAAAGGAGATCGTCATGGGAGAGATAGAGGACCGAAATGTCTAAAAGAAAAACATGTGGATGAGAGGGGAACAAATGAAAATAGAACACCAAAACAAGACACTACTGTAAAAGAAAGAAAAGAAACAAGTACAATCTGTGATATGGTAAAACTGCCTCGTAGTGTGGCTGCAAAATGGACGAGTGCATATGCAATTGCAATGTTGATGAAATGAGTGCCAGTGCCTCCCACCCCACCCCCTTGTTGCAAGACCCCCTCCCTCTTGTTGCAAGACCCCACCTCCCCCAGTGCCAACCCCCAGAGTGCCAAAAAAAAAGGGTGTGAGGGGAACTCCCCCAGCTTCCCACAGCAAGCTGGGGGAGTCCACCTAACCACTTTGGGGGAGAAGTTGGGACGGCCTCACCCCCAAAGGGGTATACCTAACCTACGAGAGAGAGAGAGAGAGAGAGAGAGAGAGAGAGAGAGAGAGAGAAGAGAGAGAGAGAGCATCCAGCTCAGGCAGCAACAGTTGACTTGGAACTCGAAATCCGCCAGTTGGCGCAGAAGCCAGTGCCTTCAGGCATTATCAGCCAGTTGGCACAGTCAAGCGCACAAAAAAGCATATAGATTCCCCCATTATTACACACACAACTATATATACGTTCATGGGTCGCCAACTCCCTCGTCATCGCCCGTTTACACCATCTACACGTCATACATCTTCTGCAAAACACACACACACACACACACACACACACACACACACACACACACACATAGAACCCCCTATTATTACACACACAACTATATACATACGTTCATAGGTCGCTAACTCCCTCGACCATCACCCGTTTACATCATCTACACATCATACAACTTCTACAACACACACACACACTCACATACACACACACACACACACATACACACACTTTATGATTTCCCCATACGAAAACGTCCCAACGTAGGAAATGTAGTTTATTATAGCAACCATCAAAATAAGGCAACTACTTCTACAGATCTACAGAAGCTAAGGCTAACAAAGACCCTAAGATCCACTCTAAGGTTAGTCCGAGAGAAAGGAAAGAGGAGGGTGTTAAAAGAGGAGAATAAGGGGTTAAATGAGTTGCAAAACCTATCATTCGTGGGTTAAAATTCATTCAGAAAAAGAGAAAAGAAAGACTCACCATCATCATCCGCCGGCCACTGCCGACAAGTCGGAAAAATAGTCGAAGAGAATAGAAAAGGGGTGAAAGATGAAAAGAAATAAAATGAGAACGCTTACAAACCATGCAAACACAGTCTTAACTCACTGTCATACCATGCAAACTACAGACATGCAAGTACGGAGAGGATAAGAAAAAAAAGAAAGTAGGTAAAGTATAACAAAAAGTGGTTAGTTTACGCTCCGAGCTACAACTACGTTCGTGTTAGTCTATTTTTTTAATTATTTTATTGCTGGCATCACACGCTGGCATGTCACAAGCTGGCATGTCACAAGCTGGCATTAATCGTTAACAGACTTATTCTCGACCACCACCCCAGAGCTCCTGTTGCCAATTGTTTTTTATTTTAAACAGCTGGAACCCACAATAGTTGTTTTTATCAACGAGTAACTACAGAAATATATCGTCATGAGTCATCACAAGAGCTTTGCAGCTCCCCGCAATTGTTTAAAGAGGGGGATTTCTATGCAGGGGCGACGCTCCATCTTTTCGCCGCGACTAACCGGAATGATCTTCTCTCCACACAAAACGTTAATGATATCTGCAATAATCCTCCGTTTGAACCAGCAGAAGTCTCTACCTTCGAGATGTGAGTAATTACGCAATAATTTAATTTGTGATTCGGGCAAGTGCAAGTGTTAGTTAATTTATAAAAAAACATAATAAATGAAGTGAAAGGATATCTGCCCAGGTGTTCGAGACCCGGTGCTGGCAGACGATGCGTAGTACACCCAGCTAATCTCCCTTTTGAGCCCAGTTAGGATAGTTGCTTTGTGTTTATTATTTGATCAGGTTGCCCTAATCGGCATTTTATCTTATTGTAACTCTCTCTTCATATATATATATATAAATATATATATATATTATATATATATATATATATATATATATATATATGCTCATGGAAGTATATCTTAACAACCCGATTAGGCCACCTGCTTGCTGTTTATTATTTGATCCGGATGCTCTAATCGGCATTTTATCTTATTGTAACTCCCCCATCTAATATATACATCGCGGTGTTCTGAAATATAAATGCATGTTTACTACAGGATACTGTGCTAGGCTTTTTGTAATTAATGTATTCTATTAAGTATTTAGAGAGTGAATTTTGTTTATCAAATATTTACGTTTAATAAATTTATAGAAAGTTCGACAGGTAGGGTTTTAGAATTACTAAAACTTTAAAGAATTCCAACCGTCCTGGGCTCGAGACCCTGTGATGGTAGGCATTGCGTAATATGCACAGTTAGGATAAAAGTATTTCCAGCGCTGTAAATTAGTGTACTTGTACCGCCTTGCATATATATATGCCGAAATAACGAAGAAGGGGAGAGAGAATGGACAATAATTAAAACTTATTGTTTTTCACCAAAATACACATAGAGGAATATATATATATATATATATATATATATATATATATATATATATATATATATATATATATATATATATATATATATATTCCTCTATGTGTATTTTGGTGAAAAACAATAAGTTTTAATTATTGTCCATTCTCTTCCCCTTCTTCGTTATTTCGGCATATATATATATATATATATATGCTAGGCTTTCTGAATACAATTCGATTCGTGAAAAAATTAGATTTTAATTAAAAAAGATTCAGAAAATGTATCAACTAATCAAGTTAATTTCTCCTTAAAGGCCCTATGCGGAACTCGATTGTGTTATAGCTACTTTTCGTGACAGCTTTGAAGAAAAGCAAATAGTCGACGGCGATTTGGAGGTTTTACTGGACACTCGCTCTACTGACATGAATACCGAGGTCGAAGTATTGGCTCACATCCGGTCCAACGAATGCCAGGTCATCGAGGAACTAATGTAAGTTTTTTTTGTTAAGAACAAGACCTACTGTATTTTCATCAATTTATTAAATGATAGCAATCATGTTTTAGTACAATTGAGCTTACAGAACTAGCGTCCATTAAATAAGACTAACATTAATGGACACATTTTACACAATATAGTTACAATTATATATACACGCGTAAAACATTACATAATACATCGAGTGGGGACAAATGGGAACTTTTTATTTATCTGTCTGCATACCAAATCATCATTCATCTCAGTTTCGCACAAATCGAATAATTTAAAAAAATTATAAATCCCTTCACAGGTGACATATGTAGGAGAAATGAAAGACAATACATCCCGCAAGTATTACTAAAATATGCTTGTTATCGGTGGGGATTCCAGACAGTTTGAGGGACATGCAACTGTTCGAGAAATTTTAAAAATAAAAGGGTCACTCCATTGTAAAATTCCCCAGTGAATTAAAATAATGCATTCTTTCCCTATTTTTAAAGTATGGGGCTCCAATAAACCTTAGCCCCCCCCCCGCTCATGGCCTAAACCATTAGAGGTACAGTAAAACTAAACATACCTTACAAAAGAGAATTTAATCCTGCATTTAATGAGAAACAATTAAAACTTGGTGTTCCCGCCATTGGCTTCCAAGACAGCCTGAATTCGCTTTGGGTAGCTTGTCAAAAGTGACGTGAATAGATCTTGATCGTTACGCAAATTTGCTAAAACAGTTTCAATGTGTTGCGTCATTGTATCCTTCGAAAATCGATTTGCTGCAGGTTCTTGAAACAAGAGACATTTAACCTTGTCCTTTATAACTAATCCAAAGAAATCGATCTCATGGTTCCGCAACAACTGTTGAGTGGCTAATGCCTTAAAGCTGGGGGCCTTATCGTGCAGAAGTGTGACCTGATCGACATCCATAACATTGTTTGGGTTTCTTAGAAAAGGAATGACATGCTGGGATAGAATAATATCACGAAAATACTGTGCATCCCAACTCTGACCATTTGGCTTCAGCACCCACATGAGCTTCTTTGCAAGGAACAAGACAAACACACCAACACAGTCTGGACTTTTTAATAATTCGCGATAATGTTCATTGTCATCGATTTCATCTGGTGTTGTGGCCCACACTCGATCATTTTGGTAGTTAGGCCGACGTGTTACGTAAACAAAAAATTCATCGGAGACAGCTAAATGTATGAAATGATCCACATCTCAATCTTGAAGATAATGGGCAAACCACATTCTGTCATCGATGTTAAGTTGAGTTTTTCTTGGCTTTGGAAGTTCATGCCAAGGCTTTAAACCTTGCCTATGACGGTACAGTCGAATGATCTCACCACTAACGATCTTTCCTCTCAACACTTCGATCTCTCTAGAAAGTTTAGCACAGCTGTTTTTCCGCTTACGCGTACCGCTTTCAATGATGTCATTTGTTTCCTGAGAGAGTGGCAAATTTGGGCGCCCAGATTTGGTTGTATCCATTTCACATTCATCCAGTTTTATTCCAATTTCTTTTGACGAAGTCCTCACTACTTCGCAACTTTTTGGCAACCCATGAACGTGTTATAAAGGTGGCTCCAGCATCACGAGCTTCCCGAAATGTTATTGCTCGTATGCGATCTATCACACGTTGCCTCTCCGAATCACCAATTAATTGAGAAGCCATTATATTATAACTTTATCAGCTAGAGTAATTTTAATACCTGCAATAAATAAAGAATTTTATATATTTTTATAATCACTAAAAACTATTTTGATATAAGTAAACATGTAAGCTGCAAATGGGGAGGCTAAGGTTTTTTGGAACCCCTTATATTGCAAACCAATATATCCCCTCGCCCCCAACAACGTCCATATTGACGATAATCCCCCTCCCCTCCGCATTTTCTCGTAGTTGGTAATTTCAACGTGTCTTTCTTCGCAAACACACCGATAAATTTGGAGCGTGTGATTTGGTCACTTTTCATTACTCTCTGGAGTGTATTCGCGTTCATTTTAAAAGTCAGTGACTAAGTTCCGGAAGCGGTCAACCTCAATTAGGGCTTGTGACTCGGGTATACTAGTACACTAATAGGCGCGTCTATCGGGTTGGCGAATTCCAATCTGACTGAGATGTTCCCACTTTGTTGTGGACTTAATTGTGTATTTACACTAGCAGATAAGTCAGGTGTGATGTCAAACGGGTAAAGGTTAAATTGATCGACAAATTCTTTCTGCGTTACGCCACTCCCAAGCTCATCACAGCCACCAGCAATATGGGCCAGATTACTATAAGCTCTCGCGTAAAGCGGGAACACAGCGTCTGATGAGTAGTCCGTATCCCTAGTCCCATCCATCGACATACAGAGTTATATTTTTAAGGCTGAAATTCTCGAATTTAAAGGCGTTCTTTTTATATTTTCAATTCGTCGAAGCTTGATCCTGCGTTCCAATTAACCTTTTAGGTAGAACTCACAGGGCCACGTTTTCTCTCTGCTTCGAGGCCAACCCTGCGGGCACCATGTGTAGTTTGATCTGTATTCTGTAATTGGGTATTTTACTGTTGCGTGTATTAAATTTTGTTCAATTTCTACATATTTCGGGGAACTTAATTTCACTAGCCGTACACGCAGATATGTTTCCATAATGTGAATCACAACGGGTTTTGCGCCCTCTTCTTGATCAGGTCCCAGATTTATGCAGAGCTCAGGATTCGTGCGGGTGAGCTTTAGCTTCATATCCACCCCATTCATAAGCAGTTTCTCTTGGAACGTGAAGTCTGTATGCAGACGTCCAAAACACTAATATATCTTCTTTTTAGAATTTTTAAATTTATCCTTTATACTACCTTCGTCTTTAGTCTGATAATAGCCCTCGGCAGTGAAAAAGGTATTCTTCGCTTCTTTTGAAAAGTTGAGAACATTTTCCAGATAGGCTCGTAGGTGATAATAACCCGTTCCTGCCGAGATGTTGACCTGATTTAAATACATCTCACAGTAACTGAATATGGAGTGTAGAAAGTTGGTTTCAGGGTATGCAGAATAACTATCATCACAGTCCGTTCCATCTGAATGGGCTATACGCAGTTTAGCGTACATGTGTATGCAGCTTGGATCAAAAAAGTAAGGGCCTGAGCTGGGTATCACGAATTCTATAGGGCACTCGGCGAACTAATTGTGTTTAATGGGTTAATTATAATAAAGTCACTGTGCTCAATAGAAACTTGTGTTGGGGGCATATCAAAGAGGGACAGCTCCGATTTACAACATTGTGAGCTGCAGGGATGGATGAAGCGTGCCATGACGAGTCAGAAATAGTGCCACCTTTCTCGACAAGCAGTAATCAGCTTATGATTCGTGAGAGCAATGTCCTCATCTTATATCAGTAAAAAAAATGATTAGCCATAGGTTTCATTCGCTTAGAACACTTCTTATTTTTTGATGTCCTTCTTTCGGACAGCCCGCTTCTTCTTTCCACCACCACGCATTTTTCTCTGCATCTTTGATGATTTCGTCCCGTGTACGTTTTAAACGTTTTTTAGGGTTTGTTTAGGTTTAGTTCCACCCATTATGACTTCTACCGCGTTAAAACCTGATTGTAACGCTTTTATCCCGAGGTATCTGGTGCCCCTCTTCAAAGTTCGAGTGAGGCCCCGGCAGAGGGGTCACCGACTTCAAACACTTGTGGGGAGCAGTAGAGTTCTGGTTGACTGGAAGTGTCCATGCTTAATGGTATAGCGTGTTATTCACAGGTAGAAATAGCATCTGTTATGGCACGATTTGCTCGTGGGTCCCATTTTTACATGTGATACGACGCCCATTTGTACCCAGAGATTAGAAGGCCAATCACAGCTCGCTGGCTTCCTGATTGGACATACAGTGGGCGGTGCTTAGCCTTTTCTACGATAGTCAACTCTGCGCATGCGCAGGACGGAGAGAGAGAGAGAGAGAGAGAGAGAGAGAAGAGAGAGAGAGAGGAGAGAGAGAGAGAGAGAGAGAGAGAGAGAGAGAGAGAGATAGAACTTTTCAGTGTATATGTACATATTTAAGAGAATTTCGTAAACAGCAAAAAGCATTTCATAAGGCAAGGTTGCTTTTCAATAAACTTTAAATTTAATTAAGTTTCCCTATGAAATATTATTTAACATTTATGGATCCTAATATAAAAAGAATCAACCTTTTATAATGTATTAAATATTAATATAGTTGACAGTGCGAGTGTCTTTATATTAGCAGGCAACTATAATATAATTCGACACCTTCTGAAATGTAATTTTATTAAAGTTCACAAAGGAGACGATCTATGTTCGATTCTTGAAAAACAACCCCCCACTTATGAAACGATGTTTATTCTCTACGCTTAAATTGATTTGTAAATGGGTACTGGCGGTTTTTGGCAACTTTTGTGCTACATGTCATATTTACTGGGTATGCCTTACTGAAACTATAATAATTTAGAATATTCTAAGTATTATAATTGTTAGTTCAGTTTAAAATGCTGAATTTTATGTAAATTAAATAAGGAATTACATCTGGTGCCGCGATAGTTCGAATTATTCTTCGACAAATCTAATCATAAAACATGATGGGGATAAAGGCGAAAAGTTTAATAGTTACCCTTAATTTAATTTCTATTTTATTTTGAAAATTATATTAACGTTTTTTATGTTATACTTTAAGGATATAATTGGCTTAAAGATAAATTTGTATTTAATAACCCAGAAACAAAATAAGTCTTCTTCGGTAAAAGAGGAAAAAATTAGTGTTACCCTGAAATACAATTTCCTTTTAATATAAAGTTATATTAATATTTTTTTTTTGTAATGAGGTTTAAAGATATATTTGTTTCTTAAAGATAAATTTGTATTGATTAAGCCAGAAACACAATAAATCTTCTTCGTTAAAAGACGAGAAATGAAATAGTTACCCCTAATTTAATTTCTTTTTGTTTTAAGAATCATATTAATGCTTTTTATGTTATAGTTTAAGGATAAATTTGTATATTAAGGTTAAAAAATTTTTGTATTAAACTTAGTTTATCATATTCGATATTTTGTTTAAAAAATCGCCTACCAAATGTCAAATTGACCTTGTGCTGGTTTTCCGCCATGAGAAGCTCAATAGTAATGTTGCTCCTTTTTTTGATACCTTGTCGGTCTATACCCCTGGCCCCATAAACGTATTTGTTTATGTTTAATAGCTTTGTCTATTAATTGGGTCGTATTTAGAGACCTTGTCGGTCTTTCAGGAGCTGGTAAGTAAAAGCCGTGGGTAAGGCGGCTTTGGTCAGGTGTTGGTAAGTGATGCCGTAGGTACAGTGGCTGTGTTATACTGTTACTGCTGAGAGGTCTTAAGGTCTAGACGATTGGTTGTAACCCTCATCTCACCATGTGCTCTTGATGGGGTGAGCTCCTAAAAATCTATACTTAGACGATTGGTTGTAGCCCTCATCTCGGCTACGTGGTGTTGATGTTTGTGGGGAGGTATTCCTTTTGTATGATAGTTATTCGGGATGCTCGTATACATTTCGCATTGGGACTTTACATGCATCTGTTTATATACGTTGTGTGTGTGTATGTGTGTGTAATAATAGGGGATCTATGAGCGTATATATAGTCTGGGGGGGTATGTGCGCGTGTGTGTGTACTTTTAATTCGCTCGAAGGTTATTAATATAGACATACACCTAAACAAGCCATTTACGCCTTCTAAGCCAGATTACGCCTTCTAAGCCAAATGGCTGATTAAGTCAACTACTAAATGGCTGATTAAGCCAACTGGCTGATTTACACCTTCTAAGCAGCCAGGTGATGCTGTGAAGAGCTTTATTATGCATCTGGGTCTCCCAGGCGAAGGATGGTCTCTTTCTTCTCCTTTCTCTTTCTCTTAGGTTAGGTATACCCCTTTGGGGGGTGAGGACATCCCACCTTCTCCCCCCAAGTTAGGGTTTAGGTTACCCATTTGGGCGGAGGTCGTCCTTCCTTCTCTTCCAAAGCTCCCCCTTTATGCAACTTGGGGGGTACCCCAACCTCTTGTTGCATAACCCCACTCCCCTGTTACCCTTTTTCTTTTTACCTCCCACCCCTTTGCAATATTGATCAACATTGCTATTGCATATGCATTCTACCATGTTACGGTCATACTACTATATATATATATATATATAATATATATATATATATATATATATAAATTATTTCACGAAAGTAACACGTGAAAAATATTTATGATGAATAAAACCACGAAGGAAAGGAAACACAAAAAGGTGCTCAAGCGCTTTCGTCTAATGACATACTGAGGAACACTGAAGTACATAAAAGGTTACGGCCTATATATAGGTTACAGAAAGAAAAAAATAAAAATAAATAAATAACACATACACACAAACATATATATATATATATATATATACACATACGTATCTACACATATACATATATATTATATATATATATATGCAATAAACAGAGAAGTAAAAATAAAAATTAAAAATTAAAGGATTAACAAAGAGGCATACAGATTTGTAAGGAAAAATATCGATTTTTAGCACAAGATCAAATGAATTATAAAAATACAAATTTATACTGGAAATCTGCCCGGGTTTTAACACTTTGCCTTTCATAGTCAAGTTTCGATATATATAAAAATAAAATGAAGATTAAAAGTTAATAAAGTAGCATACAAGTTTACCAATGATTTAGCGTCCTACCCTTTTTATCTAAATCTGTTTTGAAGGAATTCAAAACAACAGGATCGAGTTGAAAAAGACCTTTGCTTATGTTGATGTTATTTGAAAGTTGGATAATGGCAGACTCAAGAATATTTCTATTAACAATGTTGCTAGAGTGAAATAAAACTGAAGCATTATTCCAATCAATACAGTGGGATAACTCTGACAAATGGACAAAAGAGCACTGGACAACTGTCCTGTTCTAACGGAATATTGATGCTGTTTATACGTGTGTGCAAATCCTTTCCCGTCTGACCTATGTAAAAGGAATCACATTGTTTACACCCAATTTTATAGATAATGCCTGAATTATTGGTAGGGCTATTTTTTACTATGATATTTTTCACAATATTGTTATATGAAAATACTACATTAATATCCAAAAGTTTAAGTACATTAGCAATACCTAAAAAACCCGGGAAAAATGGAAGTACTAAAATATTTTTTGACAAAGTACGAGTGTTATTATTGACACGATAGAAAGTTCGTTTTGCCTTGTTGAGACAAGATTCCATAAACGCAGATGGATAACACAGATCACTTCCAATACCGTTGATTTTTTCCAATTCGGCATCGATGTATTCCGGACTGGCGATCCTAAGGGCGCGGAGAAACATTGATGAAAAAATGGCCTTCTTAGTGGGTGTGTCATGTCCCGAGTAAAAGTGTACGTATGACAAATTGTTTGTTGTTTTCCGATAGATACTAAACTTAAAACCTGGGCTTTCCCTATGTACACGCACATCCAAAAATGGGATTGAATTGTCTTGTTCCACTTCTAAAGTAAACTTAATGGAGGGGGCTTGATCATTTAACTGAAGGAGGAAGTTATCCAGGTCACGATTCATGGGCCAGATACACAAAATATCGTCGACGTACCGCAACCAAGGGATGCCAACCCCCAGGATTCTCGGAATGTAAGTAATTTCGAAAAACTCCATATAAATATTGGAGAGGAGGGGTGATAAGGGGTTGCCCATGGCCATCCCAAACACTTGTTGATAATACTCGTTATTGAAAGTGAATTTACAGTCTTTGATGTAAAGCTTAATAAGTTCCAAAACAATGTGTGAAGGTAGTGGCAGGTCATAATTATGTAATTCTTGGGAGAGAAAGTCAAGCATATCATCAATCGGCACTTTTATAAACAATGAACAAACGTCAAAACTGATCAATCTATCGTTAGTTTCAGTACGTGCATTATTCAATTTTTCAGTAAGATCCATGGAATTTTTTACATGTGAATCAGAGATAGTTCCGAGAATGGGGCACAAGACTTTGACAAGCCATTTGGAGAGTTTATAAGTAATAGAGCCCACCGAGCTAATAATAGGGCGCATAGGGTTGCCAGGTTTGTGGGTTTTAATAAGACCGTAAAGGTAGGGCAGAGAAGGTGAAGTGGACATGAAAAGCGGAATTAAGTCCTTATGATCTTTGAGAATGCGTTTCAAGACACTATTAAATGATTTGATGACGTCATCCTGCGGGTTCTTCCTAAGTTTGCTGTATGTGGCGGGGTCCTGGAGAAGCTCGTTCATCTTTCCGATGTAGTCCACTTTGTCCATAATAACTATGGTGTTAGCCTTGTCTGCTTTAGTAATATGGAGCTCCCCATCTTTTTTGAATTGTGAGAGGCCATCGCGAAAACGTTTAGGAAAGTTATCTTCGTAATTACCATTCGCCGCACTATAAACGAGGCCTTTAACTATGTTAAACAAATACTGAGGGAGATTACACTGTTTTTCGAAACACGCAAGACTGTAACAAATTTGTAAAGCCGAAGGTTTTTTAACAATAAAAAAGGACATACCA